>CATIWR010016876.1:0-33945 GCA_949677035.1 Omphalea diandra | reverse complement strand
TTTTCCTTCTTGGATTTGGTTTTAAAGACTTCGTGGGGATTGAGGTTTCTTGATGGTTAATATTGATGCGTATATAGGAGCGATAATTAATAAACAAGAGATATATAAGAAGAAAGGGTTACGTGTTTGCTAAAGGTTGTTGAATTGGGGTGGTGATGATGAGATGTTGTTTGTGCTGTTTGTTGTATTACGCTTGAATCTCAGAGGAGAAGAAAGAGGAAAAAGAAAAGAAAAAAAAATTTTGGCAGAACAGGAAGAGGTCTTGCAGAAGAAGGGTTTCAAACCCGCTAATCCGCTACCTATGACAAACCCCACAACTCACTAGCCATCCGAGCCTAGCGACCGGCTTGCTACTCTTAGGGCAAACAAATATATATACCAGATCGTTGCGGCAACACCAATTATCACTACCACAGATCGAATTGGAGACCTATCAAAGGTCTGTTGTCTCCCAAACCATCCAAGCTAACAGAATAGTTCGTTAGTGCGGGGACAAACATAATATATCTATCTTCACAACACAGCAACATTGATCATCAATTTTTTTTTTTCCTTTGTTAACGATATACAACATCTAAGGTTCTAAATTATGTACAACAACTATAGGCTCTGATACCACATGTAAATATTTTAATTACAGGATCTTGTACATAATTATAGAACACCAAAATTTAATTACTGAACGAAAACAAATTTGTGTACCTGTCTCCGCATTGAATCCCAATTTACTTTGAGCCATAATCCCGAACGCTGAAATAAAACACTTGAAAAATTCGTCAGAACTGTTGAAAACGGAAAACTAGATCTTCCTCTCCTTGATCTTCTCGAAGACGGCTACAATGAGTATAACAACTAAGGTTTTCTGTCATGAAGGCAGGAGAGGAGACCTAGCCTATTTATAATAATTTTAACAGGCCCACCCATCACAGGTCCATGTTAAAATAGACATACACTGACCGTCTTTCATATCGGCCCACAAAAGATGTCACAAGTCCATAACGACATTGATTACATTTTAATTAGGCTTACCCACAATCAATAAACTATATCATTCAGTCCGTTTTAATAAATAATTAAAAACAATCCATAATTAATATTAGCCCACGTAAAAAATATTTCCAACATGTAGTGCTCCTCTCTGCGCGAACCAGCCTTATCACTACAGCAAACTTGATATTTTTCCTATAAATAAACAAACCCAAAAAATAAATATAGTATAAGAAAGTTCTTTCTGTCTCATTATTTCAATCGATCAATCATCGCTGAAAAAGATTGAGTTAATCAATGGTTACATATTCATCGGCTTCATCTCTAGTACTAGAATTGGTTATATATGCCAGTATTTGCATAATTGGAGTGGTTCATGCGCAGAATCAAACTCAACCTACTACAGATCCTAATGAAGGTACGCACGTTTCTATCTCTTTGTTTCGGATAGATGGCGTTGCCTCTGCTTCTTCTTCTTCTTCTAGTTTCTAGATGTATATGTTGTAGATTAAGCTATTAGCACAGATAGAAGGGCACAACATTCAGCCTCATCCAAATTCATGGTGTGAACGTTGTTTCAAAACATACAACTTAAAAGTATGTTGTTAGGTGCGAGGTTTGTCACTTTTATAGGATTAGAGTGTTCTTCATATTGCACAGGTTAGTCTCTCTTTTACAGGAAATATTATTATATCTGCTTTTTCTTTTTTTACTAGGAAGGAGACGAAGCGATTTGAATTTGAGCTTTATAGAAAAAATACATTTAAATTATGATTGTATGTACATATATTTGCTTAATTTTTTTTGGTCAAATATATAAAACTTTATTAATCATAAGGCCAAAAGTTACAATGTAACAGATTAACAAAAGCAGATGGAGGATTTGATAACCAAGTAAAGGGCAAATGCCAATAAAAATCCTTGTAAAAATAAGCCAATAAAATTATTGGTTACGTAATTTTTTTTTTTTTTTTTGTGTGGGCGCTAATGGACTACGAGGTTAAACTCACCCTGAAGTTATCATAATCCATTCGGATATTCATTTATTACACTTATGTTTATAGAATAATACTATAAGTCTTTAAGATTTTTATTTTTATTATAATAAAAAAGAATTGAATTGAATTTATCAATCACTTTTTTTTTTATTGATATAGTAATTATCAATCTCAGTTGTTTGGCAGTCAACCAATATCAAATCACTAATTGATATTATAATAATATGAAGTAGTTTCTGGGGGAACAAAGAAGATCCGACTTTGAAATCGCAATCTAAGATACATTCACAAAACGAATAAAAGTTTATTTTTTAAAATTTTGACATCTTTGTTTTTATTGAACATAAGTTTTGACCTTCAAACAAAGGAAGAGATTAGGCGCAGCTTTTTTGGCATAAAAGTAAAACCTGATGGCGGCTTATCTTCTTTTGGTGGCAGTGTTGGTGCCACCGCCAGATGGTGACGTTTACTGACGGCGCATGATAATGAATCATAGAAGGTGGAGGTTTTTTTTTTTTTTGGTCCGAAGGAGAAGAGAATGCGTTAAATTAGAAAAATATCGTTATACGAACACTCCCGCGGCGTGTGGGGGGAAAGGAAACCCAAGCAAAATAGGAAGAGTTCCTTGATAACGGTGAAAAGCCAACCATCTGGCCGGCCTATTCAGATTTTTGCGAACATAAAACAACAAAGCATTCCTAAAGAAGCAAACTCTCTTTCTTGCTTCGGACGTTATACCCTGCAAAATCTGCTGGATTTCTGCCGTTAGCGTTACAAATCAAAGAATATAATTAAATAATCCTTTACTTAAATGAAGACTTCAATAATCTCTGGTTCATGTTTTAAATGTTGATTATTGTTATTCTTGCAGCAAGAGCGGTAAACTCCATATTTGAAAAATGGGGAATATCTGCTGATAAAAAGCAATGGAACATAAGTGGGGAGCTGTGCAGTGGAGCAGCCGTTGCTCCTTCTACGACCATCGACAACAAGAATTACAATCCCTTTATCAAATGCGATTGCTCTGCCAATAATGCCGCCATTTGCCACATCACTGCCCTGTACGTTTCCTCTACACCATCTGTTTGATTTTGTGCCTCAGTCACTCACTCATTACTAGCTTTCATCTTTTGGGTTATAATTATTATCTACATTTATGCCTTCTTTTTCCAGGAAAGTTTATGCAATGGATGTTGAGGGTGTGATTCCGGATGAGCTATGGACTTTGACCTTCCTTAACAATTTGTATGCTTTCTCATCCTTTTCTTCATTTTACTTGATTCATAAACCATTACTTGTTGCTTTCCTACGCATGGAATGAAAGTCTAAGCTTTTACCCAATTCTTACATGGTCTTGATCCAACATGTAGGATTATAAGCGATTCAATCAAAACATGTCATGTCTGTAAATTTCTTATCTTTTTGTGGCAGTTTTTAAGTTCCAAAATAGTGATTGCCATGAATTGAATAACATGTTTTAAGTTCTTACTCCAGAATCTTTATCTTGTGAATGAAGACCATTGAAAAATTTAGTGATTAAAATCAAGTAAACGGAAAATAAATGTGTTCAGCCCAAAATGAGAGAATCTCAATCCTTAGCATCCTTAACTTTGGGGATTTGGGTTCCACAATATTAATTAACAAATGCATATGCCACCCTACTTTTCTACCCTTGTCAACTTGCTTGGCATGCTGCTATATGTGCTAAATTTTGCTCCCATTTCTTTTAGGAATTTGGATCAGAATTACTTGACTGGTACCCTGTCTCCATCTATTGGCAATTTAACTCGCATGCAGTACCTGTAAGCTTATCTACAATTCTCTGCTGGACATGTGAATGTATAGTGTTGCTGGTTTTCTGACATTAAATTAATACGTTTGATTAGGACCTTTGGCATTAATTCACTGTCGGGTGAACTTCCCAAGGAACTCGGATTGCTCACTGATTTAAGATCGATGTAAGTTTATTTAACTGGCTGCCAATCGATGAATTCGCTATGCAGCATATGGAGACAGCTATCTACTTTTTTTCTTTAAATATGATTGTTATTAATAATGCTTTTAGATGGCTGTTTCCACACAAATGGCAATTTTGTTGTTGCCCAAGGATATATTTAGTGGTACAAAGGCATCCAATGTTGTACTTTTATATGGCTGTGCTGCACTTACAATTGATTCTCTGAAACAAGATGCTTCATTTGTTGATTTTTTAACTTAATGTTGCAGTGGTTTTGGATCAAACAACTTCTCTGGGCCTTTGCCATCTGTGCTTGGAAATTGTACGAAGTTAGAACAAATGTAAGTTTTGTTCACTTTATTTTGTTGTTAGTGCTATACTCTTCACTTCTTGTTAATTTGTATGCAGTAGAAGTAGATTTTGGAAATATTAATCACTTTAACATCTGAGGAATTGTAATGACTTCCAATACTTGAATAGTCGGCTAGTCATATGCTAGATAGTTTCTGGCAACACATCCTTGATCCCTTGAATATGAAGGTTCAGTTTATATAAATTAATGTACTAACATAATATGATGAATGCAATTATTATTTTTCCCACATTAGAGTGAACATTGGCTGTAAATGCATATTATATTTTTATAAATAACCACTGTGAGTATTGGGTTCAGCAATTTCCTTTAGTTTGAAAATAATTCTTCAGTTACCTACAATGTGGAGATCTTGCAAATGCATAATTGCCATTGCAAAGTTGACTTGTCAACATGCAAAAGTTGTTCACTTTGCAATGCAAGTTATATGCTCAATAAGAACCTGTTTTATTTTCCCAAAACTATGAGGTGCGTTGAAATGCAATGCAGACATCTAATTATTATGTGTTTAAACGGCAAATGATGGTGTTTAACTGTTGGGAAAATTGGGATTCTGTTCTCACTGATTTAATCTTCTTGCATTGTCGTCCATCAATCATTCATGTAACCTCAGAGTTTAGTACTCCCTCCGCTTCTATTTTCATACAGATTAAGAAAATCTAATTAATATAATTGAAACAATTAATTTTATTTATATTGTTCCTAATATACCCTTAATTAAATAGAGTAGTTCATAGTATTCTAACTATCATTAAATAACGGTATTTGATATTTGTTGATAACAAGACACATTAAAGGGACATATTAGAAAACTAAGAAATTAATTATACTTTCAAAAAGAAAAGTGGACTATAATTTGGGACATATGAAAAAAGAAAGTAAGCCTATCTTTATGGGACAGAGGGAGTACTTATTTTTGGATCAACTTTTATATTGTGATGTTTAATTTCATGGAAGGGGAAGGTCAATGCGGTCTAGTGCACCTAAGTAACAATCAGCTGTCTAGTATCCTCACTGCAGTAGTTTCATAATGAAAGATAATTCAGCACTTTGTTTTGCTTCTTGTTTGACTCTTGATAAGAAGTGTCTATATGCCCACTGTAATAACAAACTCATAGTTATCTGTTGAACTAAACATTTGTAACACATTTTAATTAATATAAATGTTGTATGTGTGTGATGACCTATGTGGCTATGCCCTGATATATAACAACTTGTTACTGAAGTCTTGGAGAGAGTGAAGTCTATATTAATCCCCAGAAAATGTTAAAGCAGGATAACATACAAAGTAGAGCATGGGCTGCAAAAGAGAAAGTCCATCAAAATGCTCAATTTCCTTTCATTATATAGTGGAAATAGTTTGTAATGAAAATACATGCATGCGTCTATGAAACTAGTGAAGATTTTCTAGAGCATGCTAGAACTAACCATTGAATGACAAAGATTATGTCATCTTAGCCTATCAATTTTTCATCTCATACTCTCTTGTATGTTTTCTCATGATTTATAAAATAATTAGAACTTTACATGTTTTGAGGCAAATATGACACATAAAACACAGCTGATAAAAATTGCTTGTCTTGACAGGCATTTTGATAGCTCTGGAGTTAGTGGAGAGATTCCTCGGCCATTTGCTAACCTACAGAACATGAAAACAGTGTAAGAAATCAGTTTGATAACTTGGACCCAGATAAAACCTGTTCTGAAAGATATAAGTATGTCATATTGATTGTTTTCCTTACTAATATTTTTCTTAGGTGGGCTTCAGACAATGAACTCACAGGCAGGATACCTAATTTCATTGGGAATTGGTCAAATCTTGCAACCTTGTATGACAATTCATCAAATATTTTTTTATTAATTTTCTTTAGCTCAAGCTTAAATTACTGCAGGCTTGAGCTCAAATTTCATTTGAAACACAATGTCAAACTACTAGATTAGAAAATTGATTAGTTTTGTGTTACTGTTTTAAATGCCAAAAATGGCATGCTTAATTATATCAGCTTCTCATAAATGTTACTGCAGACGGTTTGAAGGGAACTCCTTCGAAGGTCCAATCCCATCAGCATTATCCGGCCTCACTTCTTTGACAGAGTTGTGAGTGCCTGCATATCTTGCATGGTTTTGTTTATATGTTATAAACCTACAGTACTAACTACCTAAAGTCATTTGCAAATCTAGAAGAATAAGTGGTTTGTCAAATGGAAGCTCTTCACTGGCATTTCTTAAGGACTTGAAGTCTCTATCTATCTTGTAAGGCAACAAAATTCTCTCATCTGATGCAATAATCTCGATTGTAATGTGACAACTCATTTCATATCTTGCAGGGTGCTGAGGAACAACAATATATCAGATTCAATTCCATCCAATATTGGAGAATATCAGAATTTAACACAGTTGTAAGTTATTTTTATTAGGGCTTTGAATATTTTAGGTTTAGCTCGGTTGGCTTAAGTATCCTGTAAGTCATTAAATGATTATTATTTGGCTGCATCACCTTTTGTAGTGGGGGCCTTCAAATTCCATAAATTTCTAAAATTAATTTATCAAGTTTAGAAGTTTGATTGTACATTTGTAATTGGGTTGTTGATCACTTCAAAGGAACCACAAAGAAATTACCCTCTTTGCCTGAGGGATCATTGCACTTTTAATCTATTCAGCGGCTTTATTTATTTTTAATCTTCTACTGCAATGATTTTTTACCTAGGGATTTGAGCTTCAACAATTTAAGTGGACAGATACCAGAATCACTTTTCAATTTGAGCCAGCTCTTTATCCTGTAATATATCATTTCTGCCTAATTTTGTCGTATATGATATCTATTAAAGATTCATTTCATATTGAGCCATGTGCTACTCCTTCATGCACAGATTTCTTGGAAATAACAAGTTAGATGGTCCTCTTCCAGCAGCAAAGGCTGCAGGACTTCGATATATGTAAGGATATTATATTAATTTTCGGCATCATGTACTACATGTTTTTATGTTTATTACTTGGTTTCGTTATGTGCTTAATTTTGTTTCATATCTCTCTCTAGTTCAGATAGATCGTACTGACATAATATTTCTGACCTTTTTTTTTTTTGTCAATTTATAATTACAGAGATATTTCATACAATAATTTAGCAGGGACTTTTCCTTCTTGGGTCAGTGATCAAAATCTACAACTGTGAGTTCTCAAATTGTTTGTTCTTTATTCTTCTAATGATTTTTCTTAGAAATTTCTGACTTTTATTCTCTATGGACTTATTGATGATAAAAACTCACTTTGAAATTTTTAAATATTTGTGGTTTGTGCAGTAATTTAGTTGCCAACAACTTCACAATAGACCTTTCAAATAGCAGGTAATTATTTTGTTCAAATATTCACCTTTAATGCTTCAACATTTTCGTGAAACGTGATTGATGCTTAATGAAATTCTTACTACAATTTAACCATCAGCCTCTATATGATGTAGGATAGTTTTTAGCCAGGCTAGAAACAGAACCCTGAACAAGGTCCATGAACAGCATTGATGAATATTGTTTGTGAACAGTGGCAACAAATAATAACGGAGATTGTAGGTAGAAATTTGGGGTTTTTAGGAATCACTTCCAAGGTTGCAATGAAATTACACTCAAGGAAATTGAATTGAGTCACAAAATTCTAGAGCAACAATTGCAAAAAAATTTTTCATTTATTAGAACTCTTGAAACTCTTACATGTCTTCGGTTATCCAAGTACAATCGGTTTGTGGATGACCCAAGCATTTGATGAGAAATTTTTGATAACCACCTCCTCTAGCAGAAACGAATTGGTAATCAACAATATCTTCTATATGTTCCTTTAGGCAAGGTATAGGAGGGAGATGAGCCATAACATCATCATTAGACACATCTTCATCATGACCTTGATATAAAATAAGATCTTGAATGTTGAAAATATTGCTTATACTCTGTCATCAGGGAGCTCAATAACATAAGCATTTGAGTTAATTTTCTTTAAAATATTGAAAGGACCAATTTGTCTTGAATGAAGCTTTTTGTAAGCACATTTAGGAAACCGTTTGGACCTAATGCAGATCATAACCATGTCAACTTCTTGAAATTCAGAAAACCTGCGCCGTAAATCAGCCTTTGTTTTGTATCCTGCATTACTTATGGCAATTTTTCTGCAAATATCATCATGTATATCATGAATGTGTTTTCCAAAAGCATCAGCATCAATATTAGGACGACTTTCAATAGGCAAGGAACCAAATCAATTGGTTTTCTGGGAAGTACCCCAGTCACAATCTCAAAAAGACCCACTACTACAATTGATAAAACTATTATAGGCAAATTCAGCTCTAAGAAGACTTTAGGAATATAACAACGAAGAATATTTCCCAAACTTCTATAAACAACTTCAGTTTGTCCATCAATTTGTGGATAGAATGATAAATAAAATTTCAGCTTTGGAATCCTGATCTCCATAAAGATTTTCAAATAGCTCATAAACTTAGAATCCTGATCTGAAACAATAGTCATAGGTAAGCCATGAAGCTGAACAACTTCATTAAAGAAGAGCTTAGGAATATGAAGGGCATCAACAGTTTTTGAACAAGGAATAACATGAGCCACCTTAGAATACCAATCAATCACCACAAGAATAGAATTATGACCTCTTATATTTTAGGCAATCCAAGCACGAAATCCATACTAATATCCTACCAAGGAGCATATGGAATGAGTAATGGAGTATACAAATCTATATTTTGCTTCTCACTCTTGTATATTTGACAAACCTGACACCTAGCAACATCTTTCTTCAAGCTAAGCCCTTTACTATAGAAATGGTCTTATCTCTTCCAAAATGACCTACTGCCCCATCAAAATGTAATTCTTGAATTACCTCTTCAAGTAGAGAAGTATTAGGCACACATAAACATGTTCCTTGAACAAGATATGCATGAAGGAAAGAAAAGTAAGATAATTAGCATGCTGTCAGTCACCAAATCTGTATAAATTATGCTAAAATCTTTGCAAGTTGGTTAATCTTTTTTTTTTTTTTTTAGCAATTCAAAGCCCACAACTTGAACAACCATAGAAGTAAGGATTGGCATCACTTGGCTAAGTGCATCGGCTGCCTTATTTTCAATTCCAGCCTTATATTGGATTATGAAGGAATATTCTTGCAGGAAAGCAACCCATTTCCTATGGCGATTATTCAACTTCTTTTAGGAGTTGATATTTTTGAGCTTCATGATTGGAATACAAAACAAACTTGTTAGAAATTAAATAGTGATGCCAATGATGAAGAGCTTGAATAATATCATAGAATTCCTTGTCATAGGTTGAATGCTTTTGCTTTGATTCATTTAGCTTTTTACTAAAATAAGCAACAAGATGACCTTCTTGACTTAATACCCCATCAATGCTAACTTGAGAAGCATCACATGCTACTTTAAGTACCGGCAGCTGCATAACAAGGTCTTCCGTCATTCGTTTCTTGATTTCTTTGAAAGCCTTAAAAGCTGAGTCCTTCCAAATAAGTTGTCCTTTCCTTATGCAATTGGTAATAGGCACCATTATAGTGTTGAAATTCTTAATAAAATGCCTATAGAATATTGCCAGGCCATAAAAACTCCAAACTTCTTGCGAGGTAGGAACTGACAATTCTTGAATAGTTCTGACTTTATCATAATCAACTTCAATACCTTTAGAAGACCCCACAAAACCCAAAAATACAACATTTGAACTCATGAAAGAACGCTTCTTTAGATTAACATTGAGCTTCTTGGTGAAGAACCTTCATGAACTGTTGTAAATGAGACATGTATTCCTATTTGGTCTTACTAAAAATGAGAATATCACCAAAACAAACAACTAGAAATTTACCAATGAAGGATTGAAAAATTTAGTTCATAAATCTCATGAAAGTACTAGGAGCATTTGAGAGCCCAAATGGCATGACAAGCCACTCATAAAGATCATCTCTAGTCTTAAAAGTAGTCTTCCATTCATTATCTTGTCTAACACACATTTGATGATATCCAATCTTTGATAGTAGAACCAACCATTATATTCAACATGTCATCAGGACGAGGGATAGGAAACCTTTACTTGATAACTATTTTGTTAATGGCTTGACTATCAATATATATACACCAACTGCCATCCTTCTTTGGTGTAAGTAAAGCTGGAATAGTACAAGACTCAAGCTCTTACGAATAGATATCTTTGAAAGTAGTTCTTCTACTTGCCTTTTAAGCTCTTCATATCCACTTGGATTCATACGATAGTTGGTAGGCAATTGAGACCCTAGAATGATATCAATAATATGTTGTTTAGTGTGTAAAGGAGGCAGCTCATTAGGTAATTCTTCCAATATGACATCAGAAAAATGAAACAGGAAATTAGTCATTTTTGGAGGTATTTTTGAGATAGGAACAACAATTGATTCATCTACTTTTCTCCATAATAGCAGAGATAACTTTAGATTATGAGTTTCTACTGCAAATTGATTATTTATTAGGATATGGAGATGCTTTTTTCATTTTTCATTAGCAAGTTTAGCTTTAATTGTCTTTTTCTCTGCATACTTCTTCATATCAAGCGAACTCATGGATTTCAAAATAAAGCTCTTCTTCCCAATTGAAAAAGAATAAGTATTTTCTTTCCCATTATGATTCACGTCTTGATCACAAAGTCACGATTGATCAAGAAGAATATGAGTTACTTGCATGGGAATAACATCACAAAGTATAGTATCACAGTTACCACCACATATAAAAGGGATAAGAAACGACAAGTTACTGGAATAGTTAAGTTATCAATCCAAGCCATCTTATATGGATGTGGATGTGGTTCGGTTGGAGGCTTTAAGCATTCAATTATAGATGCCGATACAACAGTCATGCGACTATCACCATCAATAATAAGCTTCTTTGCTGAATCACTATAATGAACCAAGGTTTGAAAGATTGAAGTGCGTCGCCAATCCTCTTCCACTTTAGGGGCTGCTAGAATGTGTCTAACAACAAAAAGTAGAGTAGTATCTTACCTTCATCTGAGAGATCATCTTCTTGATATTCTCCATAATCACTTAAATGGTCTTCTTCAAATATTTATCCTTCCTCTAGATCTGAATGTGGATTTTGTTTGTTTGGGTATTGATATCCAAAATGCCGACTCCACCACAACTAAAGCATACAGTAGCTTTACCCTTAATTGAAGACATTAGATGGAGATGGTTTTGAATTATTGAAGGGATTTGAGGGCTGTGAATCAGTTATTCCGGTGCTGCTATTTGTATCAAAACCCTTTTGATTGCTGTCCCTCCTATTTCAAATCCAACTTTTCTAGTATTTGGTTGGTTCAAATCTTCCTCTGAATCAAGGGCCAATTAGAAAGCATGTTTTGCAGAATATATGCTGTCTATTTAATTCTTTCTTGATTTCAAACCTTAGACCAGCCTTAAATTGAACAAACAGTTTGATTAATATCTTCCACCATATAACTTCGAACCTTTAATTCTTCAAACTGTTGCATGCATTCAGCCACTGACATTCTACCCTGTTTCAAGAAATACACCTTTTCATGTATTTTATGAAGGTAGCTTTCAGGTAGGTACTTCTCTTGAAGCTTAGCTTTCATGTCTTCCCACCTACTAAATGGCTGATTTCCTAATCTTTCTATGTCTCACTCAACATCATACCACCATATCTTAATCAACCCAATAAGCTTCATATTAGTATATATTACCTTTCGATTTTCCTTCATGTTATACCAATCAAAGAAAGATTCAATAGAATTAATTCAGTCGCAAAATCGTGCAGATCTAGCTTACCTTCAAAACATGGAACATCAACCTTGACCTTGTTAGTAATATCTCCAACCATATCTTGTTATTGTTCTCCATTAATCCGAACTGGCTTGCTGGTTTTGGTTCATTGACTGAAGTTGTTCTCTTGCAGTTAGTCCCTTGTGAATTGCAGTAGTTTGATTTTCAGAGTTTGCAGGAAATCTCTTAAACAATTCTGTCATCATCTCCTCCATTGTTTTCATCCTAGCATCTGACAAATTCAAACCATTATGTAAGTCATTACTCAAGTAACTGATGCTTGCTTCATGACCTTTTGTAAGGACTTGAACTCTTGTTGAAAAGATTCAAACTCTTGTTTAAAAGATTCAAAATTTGAACTTAACTCAGTGTTCCTCACCTTCATTGATGAAGATTTAGCAATAAACTTCAAGGATCTTAAAGCTCTGATACCAAAGTGATGTAAGACAGCTTGTAATTAGGCTATGAACAGTAAAATGAACGGTGTCTGTGAGCAGTAACATGAATAGAATCGATGAATAGTGTCTGTGAACAGTGACATAAACAGTGGCAGTAAATAATGATGGAGATTATAGATAGAAATTTGAAATTTTTAGGAATCAATCACAAGGTTCTAAGGGAGTCACAACCATCGGAATTGAATTGAGTCACATAATTCAGAAGTGTTGGAGATTTTGGACTTAGGAGACAAGAGTTTTTTATTGCTGGAAAAGGCTTAAAGCCTCACTTTTCATTCATACATATTTATAGCAGAAATACACAGTAAGTAGTTTACTTACTCTCCTTGATTTAAGGAGATTTGTTTTTCTGAATTTATTTTCTACCACATGTTCTAAGTTTCCAAAACATTCTAGAGCTAAATTAAATACCACAAAATACAAAATATCAAGGCAAAAAAAATAAATTGACAGTATCAGATTTTTTGCTTGCTGCTGTCAACACTCCTCCTTGATGCTAGTGCTGTTGATGACTCCAAGTTTTTCTCTTAGCAATTCCAATCTTCCTTTCTGCAATGCCTTGGTAAATATGTCTACTAATTGCTCTTCAGTTCCACAATGCTGCGGCTGAACTTCATTTTCTTTTTCTGCTTCTCTAATAGAATGATATTTGACTTTAATGTGCTTCATTTTTCCATGAAAAATGGGATTATTGACCATGGATATTGCTGAGTAGTTGTCACACACGATTTCTGTAGCTTTATTCTGGTTAAACTTCAAGTCTTCCAATATTTCCTCATCCACAAAGCTTGATTAATGGCAGCTGAAGCAGCTATATATTCTGCTTCTGCAGTTGATTGAGCAACTGAACTTTGCTTCCTTGAACTCCAGCAAACAACACCTAAACCAATTGTAAAGCAATATCCGCTGGTGCTTTTCATGTCATCCGATGATCCTGCCCACTCACTTTCTGTAAAACCAAAGAGCTTTATGTTAGTGCTCCTCCTAAAAAGTATGCCAAAATCAAGAGTGCCCTGAATGTATCTCAGGACCCTTTTTGCTGCCTTGAAATGCAGCTCCGTTGGTGAGTTCATGAACCTTGACAACACACTGGTTGCGTACATAATGTCAGGTCTTGTTGCACATAAAAACAGCAAACACCCAATCAGACTTCTGTATACAGAGGCAGCAACTGGACCTCAATCACCTTCTTTCTTCAACTTATCTCCATGTACGGCAGGTGTGCTCACAATTTTGCAATTTGTGAGACCAAATTTCTTTAGTATTTCACTAGCACATTTCTTTTGTGAGATGAATATTCCTTGCCGGCATTGCTTGACCTGCATTCCAAGAAAATATACCGTGTTTCCCAAATCATTCATCTCAAAAACCTCTTGCCTTTAAAGTCTGAATTCCTTGATCGCTCCAGCATTACTTCCTGTCACCAATATATCATCAACATAGATGGATACAATAAGAATCTCTTCACGATCAAGCTTGATATAAAATGTTGCTTCATTGCAGCTCTTTGTAAATCCCAAATTCAGCAAGAATTCATTGATTCTTGCATACCAGGCCATTGGGGCTTGTTTTAGGTCATACAAGGCCTTCTTCAACAAGTAAACCTTCTTAGGTGCTTTCTCCTTAACCAAACCATCAGACTGTGCAACAAAAATTTCTTCTTGAAGCACTCCATTTAAGAAACCTGGTTTCACATCTAGCTGGATTACTTCCCAATTCAATTGAGCAGAGAGTGCAAGAAGAATTCTGACCATGTCAAACCTTGCTACAGGTGCGAAATTTTCTGAAAAATCAACATCAGTTTGCTAAGCATAGCCTTTTACAACGAGCCTTGCTTTATGCTTATTGATGGTCACATCAGCATTGAGTTTCAATTTAAATACCCATTTTACGCCAATCACCTGCTTGTCAATGGGTTTATCTACAAGCACCCAGGTCTCATTTTTCTCTATCATCTTGAGCTCCTCCTCCATTGTTGCCTTCCATTCTGGAATCCTTAATGCTTCGTCAACATCTGCCGGTTCTAGCAGGGCTAAATTGCATCTGTTGCAGATGTCTTCTAATGTCCTGGTACCTCTGACAGCGTAATCTTCATCATCTGATCCTTCTGGTTCTGCAAACTTATCTTGAGGTTTTTCTTTAAGATTTGTAGGCTGCTTGGAAGTGCTTATTGACATCTTTTCCCTATTCCAGCTGCCATTTTGATCGATCTTCACACCTCTGCTTACAAACACTTGCTGTGTTCCTGGATTAAAAATTCTATAGCCCTTTGAAGCACTGTTGTACCCCACCAAAATACCAACATCAGCTCTTTTATCTAGTTTGTCTCTTTTAACTTCAGGCACCAATGCATGGCATATGCTGCCAAAGATTCTGAGATGAGCAACTGAAGGTTTAACACCAAGCCAAGCTTCATAACGTGTTTTATCTCCAAGGGTTTTGCTTGGCAATCTGTTTTGCAAATGTTCTGAAGTATTTGTTGCTTCAGCCCAAAATTGCTTAGGGAGACCCTTCTCGAACATCAAGCATCTTGTCATATTCATGATTGATCTATTTTTCCTCTCACTCACACCATTTTGTTGAGGGATGTAAGTGACAATGAGCTGATGATGAATTCCTGCTTGCTGGAGAAATTCTTTAAACTGGAGAGATGTGTACTCAGTGCCATTATCAGATCTTAGAATTTTGATGGCATGAGCATATTGGTTTTCCATCATAGCTTTGAACCTTTGAAAAATGGAAAACACTTCTGACTTTTGCTTCAAAAAGTAGATCCAGCAAAATCTGGTGAGATCATCAATGAATAACAGAAAATATCTACTTCCATTATAAGAGGGGATGCTCATAGGACCACACACATCTGTGTGTAACAATTGCAGCTTTTCAGTGGCTCTAAAAGCTTGATTTGCGGGAAATGGAGACTGGCTAAGCTTCCCCATTTGGCATATGCTGCATACACTAGGCTGACTGCATATTACTAGGCATGTTAAGAACCATTTTTTCTTGTTTCAAGCTGCTTTAGAGAAGCATAATTTGGGTGTCCAAACCTCTCATGCCAAAGGTAGGATTCACCTTCCAAACTGGTGAAGGCTTGAGCTTTTGCAAGCTTGCATTTAAGAATAAAGCTTCTATTTTGCATTTTAATAGAGAGAAATTTTTCACCAGTTGGATAAAAAATTTCACATCTTTTGTTTTTAAAAAATAAGGCATAATCTCTATCAAGGAATTGCCAAACACTCAAGAGATTAGGACTTATTTTAGGTACAAAGAGCACGTCAGATAGTAATTTAGTACCTGATAGAGTTTGGATCACAACAGCACCCTTGCCATGAACTTCAAGCCATCTCCCATCTCCAATCTTCACTTTGGAGAAATATCCCATGTCTTTTGTCTTAAAACTTTGCAGATTTGAGGTCATATGTTGTGTGCAGCCGCTATCTATGAGCCATCCACCTGAATCCGTTATTGCTGCAGTACATTCTTCTACTACTGTTGCAACAAATACATTTTCTTCTTGTGCTTCAGCTCCTTCAATGACTTGAGCTGGTTGACTTTAGATTGTTGATTCATATTGCTTGGACATACTTTCTCAATGTGTCCAAACTGCTTGCAAACTTTGCACTGAACACTTGGCCTGTACCAACAGTAGTTTTCAGCATGATTTGTCTTCTTGCAATGAGAGCATGGAGGATATCTTCCTCTTATATTCTTCCCTCGAGATCCTTGTTGGTCCCTTCTTTCTTTACCTTTTCTTCCATAAAAATTCTTGTTTTTGCTGCTCTCAATTTGGAAATTTGATTTCTGAGATGTAGCAAGAGCTTTCTCTGCTACTTTTTCTTCCTCTCTAAATGCCTTCCTTTGTTCAACTGCTTGAAGAGCATTAACAAGCTCAGTTAGTGTGAGTCCCAGGTGTCTTCAAGAGATGAGATTTTTTACTCAAATCTCTCAGGAAGACTGACCATCACTTTCTCTACAATCCTCTTCTCTGGCAAGTCTTCACCCAACAGCCTGACTTGATTGACAACCTTCATAACTCTATCAATATATTCTTTCACATTCTCAGTCGTCTCCATCCCCGAGCTCAAATTCTTTTCTCAAGTTGAAGATCTGCATCTGTTTTCACTGCCCTAGAAATCAGTTTTCAGCCTGTCCCAGACTTGTTTTGCAGTTTCACAAGCCATGATTCTTGTGAAAATGGTCTCATCTACTGCAGTATGAAGTGTACTAAGAGCTTTGTACTTCCTACTGACCTTTTCTTCATATGTTCTCAATTGATTCAGAGTTGGGTTGTCAGGCAGGCTGATCTCTGACTCTGTTTCAACAGCTTCCCATAGCAGCAAACCCTTAAGTTAAGCTTGCATTTTAAGTGACCAAGCATGATAGTTTTCACCTGTGACAACAGGTGGGATATGCCTGATCTGTTGCTGCTGGTCGCCATCACAAAATTCTGGCAAGGTATTTAAGTAGGTTTTATGGTGAGTTTCCTTGCTTGTTTTCTCTCACACACACAGTCCCACTAAGATCAGTGAGAGCTCTGATACCAATTGTTGGAGATTTTGGACTTAGTTCATAGAGAAGACTAGTTTTTTTTATTGCTGGAAAAGGCTTAAAGCCTCATGTTTCATTCATACATATTTATAGCAGAAATACACAGTAAGTAGTTTACTTACTCTCCTTAATTTAAGGAGATTTGTTTTTCTGAATTTATTCTCTACCACATGTTCTAAGTCTCCAAAACATTCTAGAGCTAAATTAAATATTACAAAATACAAAATATCAAGGCAAAAGATTAAATTAACAGCACTAGTATCACAGATTTTTTGCTTGCTGCTGTCAACATAAAACAATAATTGCAGAAAAATTTTTTATTGATTAAATCTCTCAAAACTCATTACAAGCCTAAATATTTATAGGAAAGCTATAAGACCTAGACTTATTCTAGTCCTTTAAGGATTTGAGTATATAAAACAAGATTTATCCTAATCCTTTAAGGATTTAAATTCATAGAGAAAATAAAGACTAACACTGGCCTAAACCAACGAGGATTTAGAATAAGACTCAATAATAAGTTAGAGACTCCTAAAAACATAAGGACAGCTTCTCCTAGAAGAACAAAAAAATTATGATAATACCCTTGTTAAAATTCCTGCATAAAACTACTAAAATTTAATAAATTTCCCAATCAATCTCAACCTCCTTAGCATCCAACATTCCAAATAAGTGCTTGTGCATCGGAATCCATTTTGGCACATTGTTTGTAAACATGTTGCCATACTCCATCACTATATCAATAAGCTGCTATGAGGCTTTTCACAGGGTAGTTCATTGTGAGTATCCTAAAAAAAATATTTTGAATGCAACAATGTTTAATAGAGTAGGAAGTTGAGTAGAACTAAAATAGAATATATCCCTTCCAATTTAGCAACTGAAGGAAATGTACTTGAAGTTGGGTTGGCCTAAAAATGATATAGAGGTCCCACAAAGTATACACTTCAGATACTTACTATTTATAATTGGAGGTTTGGCACTAAGGAAGCTTGGAAGTTCGGTTATCATAGCCTTCAGAAAGTGACTCGTCATATGTGGTTTCAGTAGTGCGCAGCCAATTGACTGATGTTCTATGAAAATGGAAGGCAGGTTGACAGACTTGTTTATCTTATATAAAAAGAATGAATTTTGTGTTTTGACATATTTATAGAGAAGGCAATGCAGTGGCAGATATCCTTTAAATGTCATGAGTTATGAACCAACAATGTGGTGGAGTTCTCTTCCTGATTTTTTGACTTTTATTAGCTTATGATAGCAATGGCCAGCCTTATTATAGGTTGTATTAGGAGCACTACTACTGATCTTTTGCTTTTGCTGTATGCTCTTTGCCTTTAGCAGCTATTTGTACCTCTTTTTTTCTTATCCTTTTAATGATAATAATAATTTGGCAATGGGATGTGTATTGTTGATGCTAAGGAGGTGTCAACCTGGTTGGGATTTCCAAGTGCATCATCTGATTCTCTATTGTCAAGCATTAGTGTGTGAATAAATAACTATTGGTAACTTATCTTAGCTCTCCTTTCATAGATTTCAGATTTGTCAATTACTCATTAGAGGAGAACCAAGTCAATCCCGTAACACTATTCTTAGCATATGGTGTAACATCATTATTGGTCACCTAATGACATTTCTCTTTGGCTTACAGTGGTTTGCTACCAGGCCTAAATTGTCTTCAACGTAACTTTCCTTGCAATCGAGACTCTCCAATCTGTAAGTACATTTTAAATGCTCTACTGGTTGGAGAGAAATTTTTTCTCCAACAGACCATCGTTATAATTCTCTGAAATTAAAAATGCTTCCTGGAGAATTATGCAGCCACTATTCCTAAGAGAAAAATAATCAAATTTCAATTGAAAGAAAAAGACGAAAAAGAAAGAGGTGACGAGAATGTACTTGCCTAGTGTCACCTTTAAATTACATGTACAAGTAACGAATTCCAGAGAGTAGACTGCCACTAGGGCTATTCTAGGGTCAGGATAGTCCAGTCATTTATGTATAAGAAAACACTCGAGAATGCTTTTTAAAATTTGAACTGAAGATGAACTTCTCCTGACCGGTGCTATTTTGTTTTGGTGTGCAGATTCTGAATTTGCAATAAAATGTGGTGGTCCACAGATTACATCGTCCAATAATGTTGTATATGAGAGAGATAATGAGACTCTTGGTCCGGCAACCTATAATGTTACTAGCACAAGAAGATGGGGTGTCAGTAATGTCGGATATTTTGCTGGATCCAACGATCCTCAGTATATAGTTTTCTCTTTATCTCAATTCACAAATACTTTAGACCCTGAGTTGTTCCAGACAGCAAGAGTTTCTGCTTCATCACTAAGATACTATGGTTTGGGGCTTCAAAATGGCAATTACACTGTCAATCTTCAGTTTGCAGAATCAGTGATTGTGGATGGTAACACATGGAAGAGTCTTGGGAGGCGTGTTTTTGACGTTTATGTCCAGGTCATTCAAATAAGATGGATTATTTTCAGGTCTCCTTTTTAGTTTGTCCTTTAAATGCAAGATATTATTGCCAACAAACGGCTCATACCTTAGTTTAGTTGGGATTGATTATCATGTGTTCAAGAGTTAGGTTATGATGACAAAATTTGAAATGGATATGATATTTTCTGGAGTCATGGTTAGATGAATTCTATGTGTATAATTTAATTGCTTCAGACATTGCTTTTTTATTCTTGAATTTGATGTTATATTTGTCCTCAACTATTTTCTAATTTGAGTCTGGAACCTAGTTGCAATTGCCTTCTTAAACGCTGTGGTGAACATGCTTTCTTGCAAAAGTCAGATTTTTCCTTTTTGTTATATTGAAGTATTGAAGTTCTTATTCTAGGGGAATCGTGTTCTAAAGGATTTTGACATAAGAAAGGAAGCAGGTGGAGTCTCTAAACAAGCTGTTGCAAGAAGCTTCAAGGCTCATGTATCTGAAAATTACCTTGAAATCCATTTGTTTTGGGCTGGAAAAGGAACTTGCTGCATTCCTGCTCAAGGTACATATGGACCTTCTGTTTCAGCAATCAGCGCTACGCCAGGTATTGCAACTAAGTGAAACTTCTTTTGATTTTCACTCATGCTGATGCCAGGCAACTGAGTTCTGAGATTCTGTGCAGATTTCATACCAACTGTCAGTAACAATCCTCCGACCAGTAAAAAGGATAAGACTGGTCTAACTGTGGGGATTGTTGTCGGGGTTGGAGTAGCGAGCTTTCTGCTTGGTTTGGTTCTTTTTTTGGTACAAAGAAGAAAAAGACAAAGCAACTATGATGAAGGTAAATTAGAATATCAAGCTCCATCTATGTTTCAAATGCGGGTATTGGCCGACATGATTTTTGCTTTTTTTTTAGTATTTAACAATTGAACATTAAGAAACGTAATGTCAAACATAAAAGGAATGATTAAACTTGTAAAGTTTTTCCAATTTTCCATGTCCCACTGCAACTTTTACTGGAGCCTTAATTCTATGACTAGAAAAAATAGGTTCTTGAATGCCCTATGTTTTGTGTTGAAGCCACTCCAACTTTCTGCTTGTTTTTATGTTGAATGACCTAGAAAAAAGTAGTTACTGGAGCCACTGCAACTTTCTGCTTGTTTTGGCTGTTTTTTTCGTCATTCAAAGAAAAAAAAAGTGAAGCACCTATAATGATGAAGGTAACTTTAGAATATCAAGTTCCATATATGTTGTTGCTATCGGAATAATTGTATGGCCTTCATGTTTCAAACATGGTTATCAGCCAGCAGGATTTAGCTTTTTATTGGTATTTAACAGTTTAACATTAAAAGGGATGGTTAAACTTGTAAGCTTTTTCTAATTTTCTGCGCTCCACTGCGACTTTTACGGGTGCCTTTGCAGCTCAAAATATTTAATTCTATGACTACAAAAAGTAGTTTGTTGCATGACCTATGTTTTGTGTTGAAACTACAGAGCTCCTTGGCATAGATGCTAAAACGTACACTTTCAATTACACTGAACTGAAGACTGCCACAGAAGACTTTAGTCCTGCCAGTAAGCTTGGAGAGGGAGGATTTGGACCTGTTTATAAGGTATGTAATAATTTAACACAATGAAATTGTAAATATTTATCTCATGACATAGATTAAATCCTGAGGACACAATCAAAATATGTGGAATAAAATTATTCGAGTTCAGTTATTAACTAGGCAGTCAGTTGTAAACATAAGCACCAAACATATTTTGATTGTGTCCTTAGGATTCAATCTATGTCGTGAGCGAGAACGGATCTAGAAATTTGTGTAAGGGCAAATATGAATAGCATGTGTGTTGTTATATAAAAAAATAATTATATTCATATTAAATAGTAGTTGCCAATTAACTCTTAACTCTTTCAACAAAATTTTCTTAATTTGAATTTTAAATTTTTTTAGTTAATTCATCTCCAAATTAATTGATTTTGCAACTTTACAATACAATATTAAAATTCATAGTTATTGATTTTCTAGAGAAAAAAAATTTTATTTATATTAGAGAAATTTGAATTTAAACCTAATTTCTAGGTGATTTGGCCTTTAAGACTAAACTAAAAGATTAATTTTTTATTAATTATATTTAGTATATTAAGAACATTATTTGTATACAATCAACTAATTATTTAATCAGTTTATTAATAAAACTAAACATGAAATAATGCTAATCATATTACTATGAGCGCGAAAAAATTAAAATAATAATTAAAAAGTTAAAGTCTAACTTAATATATAAAAAAATAATTTATTTATGTATTAAATATTAAGACCATAAAATTAAGATAAGAATAAATTATATTAACAAATTATGTGTAATATGGATTGCTTTATTTTAATTTAAATATTACATTAATATATGTTTGTAGGTAAGTAAAAAAAATATATTAATTAGTTTAAAATTCTGGGTTCAAATGACATGAATAGCCTCCTTGCAATTCAATGGAAATGCCGCATGTTTCTCCAGCCCATACAATGAAATTCATTTTTTTTAAAAAAAAATTCTGAGCACATCTTTTTTATTCATTGTTCTTACCTGAATTCTGCCCTCAATAGGGAAAACTTAATGATGGGAGAGTAATTGCTGTCAAGCAACTTTCTGCAGCGTCTCACCAAGGAAAGAGCCAGTTTATAACGGAGATTGCTACTATATCTGCTGTGCAACACCGCAACCTTGTTAAATTGTATGGGTGCTGCATTGAAGGAGATAATCGGCTCCTTGTTTATGAATATCTGGAGAACAAGAGTCTTGATCAAGCACTATTTGGTACGATATTTGCTATATATATTTATTCCTGTTGTAGTAACCTGGTGGATATAGAGTTATATATGGATTGCATGATACAGGAGAAAGTAGTTTGAGTCTCGACTGGCCAACACGTTATGAAATAATATTGGGAGTGGCCAGAGGCCTAGCTTATCTTCATGAGGAGTCAAGGCTTCGCATTGTGCACAGAGATGTGAAAGCCAGTAATATTCTGCTTGATTCTGAGCTCATCCCCAAAATTTCAGATTTCGGTTTGGCCAAACTTTATGATGATAAGAAGACCCATATAAGCACCCGTGTTGCAGGGACAATGTAAGATCCTGCACTTTTTTTTTTTGGCCAACTTAATTTATTTCCAGTTAATTTATTTCTTTCTTAATAAAAGAAATAAATTGTGACCCTAGTAACTTATTTTCCGACTTCATCATTACTAATGCAGTGGGTATCTTGCACCGGAGTATGCTATGCGTGGACACCTTACAGAAAAGACAGATGTCTTTGCCTTTGGAGTTGTGGCTTTGGAAGTCGTAAGTGGGAGGCCAAATTCAGATTCAACTCTGGAAAATGAAAAGATATACCTTCTGGAATGGGTATGATTTAATGCCTGTGTAGTGCTCTGTTAAATTGCTTAAATTCTTCTCTCTTTTCCTTTTTCTTTTGGAAGGTTTCAGTTGCACTTATCTCTAATCTAGCTGTCATAGGATTACTGCATTCATGCAATTTACCTTTGCAAAAGCTGAAGAATCATTAAAAGGTTGGATGAAAATTAATGGTGACCTCACTATAATATGAGTTTTTTCATATGTTCTTTTAAAATTTCATAAACTTTTTATGCCCTTCTCTTTTTTTCCTCCTCTGAATTGATCTGAAAAATGAGGGTTTTTTTTAGGGAAAAAAGAAGTCTTGAATGACTTGTTAAATTGTAAAGGATCTTGAACGAGTTCTTTTAGCATTATGGAAGCCAAGTGCAAGTACAGATGACAATTTTCATACTCCTATTTATGTGAATTTCTAACAATTGGATATGTTGTGCGCAAGAATACGCTTTAATGGTTGTCCATCCATGGAACTTGTTACTTTTTCGCCTTTCAGGCCTGGCACCTACATGAGAACAACTGTGAAGTAGAACTGGTAGACTCCAGATTATCAGAATTCAACGAGGAGGAAGTAAAACGCTTAATAGGAGTAGCTCTTTTATGCACCCAAACTTCACTGAATCTCCGCCCATCAATGTCGCGTGTAGTGGCTATGCTATCTGGAGATATTGAAGTGAGCACTGTAACTGCAAAACCTGGATATCTGACAGACTGGAAATATGATGACACCACCACCTTTATTAGCGATGATGCGGACAGAGTAACTGATATTGGTTTTTACAGTTCATCTACAAGCATGGTGGCTGATGCAGCGCATCCACATGTAGGTGCTACCAAACCGATGCTTCAGGATGTGAATTAAAAATATATAGAGTATTGCAAGTATAGTATTTTCCTTGATGCATATAGAGTTGGTATGAATGTCAAACTTTTGTGGTCAATCAAAATGAAAGTACTATAGACTGAATAAAGAAGTTGCTGTTGTGGAAACCACCTGTGATTCAATGAGAACAACAGGTAATTATGATATATGTGAATGAGCTGACGAACAAGGACCGCGCATATGATTGAAATAAGCATACTTGTTTGTCTTTAGAAGGTTGGTTATTTGTAAACAAGCTGTGATGACAGGCATGTGCGATAAGTGAAGAAGCTATGGTATTGGACCGGTGTGTGATTCAAATTATTGAGGATATCATTTGAAACTAATGTTTGTGGAAAAAAAGGGCTCGTTATGTTCTTCAATATAAGTTCCGGAAGTGTAATAGAGGTAGAACAGAAGATTTTCAGGTATCTGGGATACATGATCAAACAGAAGAAAATATAACAAAGAAGCATTTGAAATTACAAAACATAATTGAACCACACGAATTGTAATGCAAAAAAAAAAGTACTTGGAATAAGAGCAGAACAGAGTGTTCTGATTCATGATTCTTCCAATATAAATTCCTCAAATTACAAGAGCAGAACATAGTGTTCTGCATTATCCGGTTGCCACCACAATTGAATGATAGCAACAAAAGAATGCAACATCCCCCCAATAGACCCACATCAACTTATCAAGAATTTAACTACACAAGATTATCCTAGTCAACCCAAGAACCAGACATGATACAGTAAAGAAAATTAGAGATACAAAATCCCTTGCAGACCATTTCCTTACTACCTTAGCTTCCACACGCAAACTCTTGGCTCTCCTAAGGGCATCAACTTCCTTCAACAGATCAAATTCCACTCCTTTCTTCTTCAACTCTTCAACACACTTACCCAACAACTTTCCATCCTCTTTCTCCCTCTCCAACAACTTCTCCAAATGGTATTCCACATCTGTCTTATATCGAACTGCCCATATTATCCCCAAAGAACACAGAAGGGAACACAATGATGGAATCCACGATCTCTTACAGGTTGAAGAGGAGGACCTGGATGAGGAATTAAAAAGCAGGAGTAAGGCAATGGAGTGGAAGAGGAAGAAGAATATGTAGAGCTGCGTGATTTCACTGTGGACTGAGTTGATTTGGGTCTCTTTAAAAGCAATTCTGTTGAGGATTAGCTCCTCTTCTTTAAGCCATTGCTTCAAAAGGAGCTTATGGGTTGGTGTTTCTGCTATCTGGTGAAGTGGGTGTGGTGCCCCTTTTGCCTCCATTATTGCTGATGGGTTTGTTGTGCTCTCGTCTGCCATGATTGATTGCCAATGTGTAGCAATGAGTGAGTGAATGCTGAACGAGAGAGAATCGGTTGACTTGAATTAAGAGACTGTTTTTTGTAACGCGTGGATATTTTTAGGGGTTTTCATTTTTTGAATGCTTCGCAACGCAACGGTCGAATTTCAGGAAAGTTTTAAAAATGTTTGCGTATTTACAGGAATAGCCTTAGTCGGTGCCACGCTCTTACTAACGTATACGAATTCTTTTGACGGCTATTTTTAAAATCTTATACCGTATGAAATGTCAGATTTATCGTGCAACGGTCGTGTGCAAATTTTAAATTCTCTATTTACGATCCAACATGCTCTGGGAATAAGAAAAAATTTACATATATATGTGAGATTTAAATTTGTTAATAAAATTATAAAATATTAATTGTGTTAATATTTATTATTTTAAAATGAAAAATATTTTGAAAGAGTTAAGGTAATTAAAATTTTGCAAATATAGTTTTAAGTTAAACCTCCATTGATCAAGAAAGAATATATTATTCTAAAGTCTGCAGTGTTTCTATTTTTCCAAACTTAAAGTTGATTTAAATGAATTTTTTGTTGAGTTGATAAATGATTTTTTTATTAGATATACTGAGAAACCTGTAATAAATTTTATTAACATTAGAGATATTATTTTAAAAAGAAATTTTAATATGGATTGAGTTTCTCACATTGAATGGTGAACTAATCAACAGAAAAAATTATTTGTATAATTTTTGTGATTTCTTAGTAGTATTTTATAATATTTCTTATTGGCTCAAATTTTTAAGGCTTAATTATTTAAAAAATCTCAAACTTTAAGTTAATTTTTAATTTTAGTATAAATTTCAATTTGCATTAATAAAAAAACTATAATTAATAATTCGTTTCAATCTTGACCTCTTGTCATAGTCTGGTCAAATTTTAGACAGTTTTAAAAAAATTTCAAACTTTAAGTGGATTTTCAATTTTAGTATAAATATTCATAAAATGACTATAATTAATAATTTGTTCTAATATTAACCTCTAGTTAGAAATCAACCAATTCTTTTGCCAATATCATTATGTAAATTTTTTTAATAATTTATTGATAAACAAGAAAGAAAAAAACTCTATTTCTATTAAAAATATTTTTATATTTATAAATGATAAAAAATTATTTAACAATTTCATAATTAAAAAGAAAATTAAACTATTTAAATTATTACAAATACAAATTCTAAAAAATTAATAAATTCATAAGTTTTCAATAAATCAACTTAAAAATTCATAATATGTTAAAGTAATATAATTACAATTCTAATGATATGTCGGGCAAAATAACTTACACTTTTCTTTGTTTTGGATATATATATATATATATATTATTGACTTATTCAAATTTGATTTACTTATATATGAGTCAAATTCATGTTTATTATTTAAAATCATTTAGTAAATGAGCTAAGTTTAAATTGATTAAGTCTAAATATATTCAATCAAGTATAAATTTTTTTAGTAGAATTAAATTATAAATAAAATTCTTAATAATTATTTTAAAATTTTTATTTTTAAAATTTCATATACTATTGACATTTATATGAAAAAAATAAAAATTAGATAAAACACCATATATATACATTGGCAATTAATGTATATTATTTTCTACATATCTTTAATTAATTTTTTTGAAAATATTTTTATAAATATTATATACATTTAAATTTTAATAAAGTTATTTAAATGGTTAATTAATTAATTAACCTAAAATTAATTAATTTACTGATAATTAGGACTAAATTAATTAAATGGTTAAGCAAACTTAATCTGAGTAAATTAATCAATTACAGTAATTACTAACTTTTTTTTTTTTAAAGAATGCATCATAATATAGGCCTTTTTTTAAAAAAATAATTTGACTCAAATTAAAATTTCAACTTGAAATCTCTTAATACTAAAAATCAATGTTTTTAGAATCGGACCAAATTAATTGGATCAATAAAATTGAGAATCGATTAGTAATTTAGTTCGATTCAGTATTAACAATCAATCACCTAAAAAATTGATCAAAAATCGAAAAAATCTATCAAAACCAAAGATACTGCCTAAAATTGAAAATTAGATCAAATTGGTCCAACCTAAAAATGACATCGTTTTATGAAAAAAATTACACTAATTTACTCAAAATTTAAATTTTAAAAAATAATTTTCATTACCTTGTCATGTTATATATTTTTAATTTTTAAAAAATATTTTTTAATTATTATTTATATATTTTTTTCAAAAAATAAAATGTTCTATTGAATCGAATCGATCAAACTAATCAAATTAGAAACTGAACAATTGATCAGTTCAATTGTCAGTATGATTGCAAAAACATTGTTGAAAACAACTTAAGGAGGACTCATCAAAAGAGCCATGCTACAGGTATTTGAATTACTAACGAGAAGCCAAACTGTCACCTTTTAGGCAAATATGCATAAACTGCACCTGGCATTCAACCCCTCTCCCCAGTTCACCGAAAAAAAATAAAAAAAGGTCCAGACTCCAAGCTAGTAACCTTCACTAGAGCGGGATTGTTGCCTTATTGACAATAGAATTATAAGCCTGTGAATGATATTTGCGTAGGATAAACAAGAAGACAAAAAACAAAAATAGAGACTAGAGCTTTATTTCTCCCATTTGGTCAAGCAATTGCAGGAAATTGATGTCGGAAACATGAAGTCTGAAATTGTTGCAAGGCACATGAAATTCATAACAGAAAGTATATACTAATCAAGCCCTAAATGACGATAATAAAACCCTATTATAATAGGATGAATTACAAGCAGTCATAGCATTATTCTCTTCAAATTGCAAATACACCAAATTGCTGACCTCTTTGTTCCACATCCAAGCTGCTAGTTTCTGAGCATCTCTCGTACTTTCTGAGGCTATGTACATATAAAACAAACCCAACACCGCCAGAAAAAGAGCATATAATACTTTTGATGAATTGAAATATATGTAATAAGCCACCAAAGTAAGATAATACATGTTTTCTATATATTGATGTAATTAGAGATAGAGAAGGAAAGACAGAGGGAGAGATGGAAACGATATGTAACAATAGAAAAACAGATAGGTGTGAATATATATATACATAGGCTTCATGATCATGCAAAATCTGTAGCCACAAGATATGTAGTGATACAGATGTTGTTTTGGAGGGCAACAAAAGCATGAATTTTTCTTTCCATTTTAATTTTATTTTATTTTATTTTTTGTTGTCTCTGTTACAGCAAAGACTGCATTTAATTGGGCTGATTAATTTGTGCTCATACTTTAAATGTTCTTGGTAGGGGTGGGCACTATTCCGTGAAAATCGAAGAAATTGATTAAATCGAATTAATTCAGTCCGTTTTGTTTAATTTAAATATAATTTTAATTCGATTTAATTTTTAAAAAATTGAGTAATTTGATTCGGTTTAATTTATAAATTAAAACAATTTAGTTAAATTGAATTAAATTAATTTTTTTTAAAGTAAAATTAATTAAATTGAACTTATATTAAATCAAATCAAGATAATCAAATTCTATTTAAAATTTATTATTTATATTAAAAATATATAAAATCTAATAAAAATATATTATTTGTATTAAAAATATTTAAAATATATTATAATTATATTAAATATTTTGAAATTTATTTTTAAAAAATCGATTTAAACCAAACTGAATTATAATTAAACTTAATCGTATTAATTAAGTTCAATTTATAGTTTTATTTGATTTAATTCAATTTATATTTTTAAAAAATTTAATTTTTCAGTTTTCATTGATTTAAGGGTTAATTACTCTAAACCCCTTAAAATTTGATATATTTAACTAAGTTGTTACTCACATTTCAAAATTACACTAAAAATGTCCTTGTGATTGTCCCGTTATAGTGTCTAGTCTTTCTACCATTAAAAATGAGTATATTCTATTAATCAAATAAAATATAGTCAAAATAAAATTTATATTTTATTTTAATGACAAAGTTACACCTAAATAAACTCAACAACTCATTAAACTCTCAAAAACAAAAATCAAAATAGCCAAATTAAAGAACATTGACCCAAATTGCAATCTGATCAGCTCAATAAACCCATCAACCCAAACTCAAGGACATCGAAGAAATCACCTCAAATCGAAGAATCCTCGCGCTAAATTTGAAGAAGAAATCAAAAAATCTCTTAGTCGAAATTGCAAAACTGGTTCTCGTTCTAGAAATCGGTCAAAATTGCTTATCATTCTAGAAATTTTTAAATTTTGAAATTTCAAAATTCCAATAATCATTCAAGAAATTTCAAAATTCTCATCAACCCAAGTCGAAATAGTGATGCTTGAGCCATCAATTTGCCCATCAAGATACCATTTTCACCCTTACAATCTCTCCTAATTCCAAACCCATAGAGCGAATATTGAAGAGAACCAGAGCAAAAGAAAGAGCTTCCATTTTCATTACTCTTACCTTTGTTATCGTTATTCCTATGACCAGTGATGTTTAAGAAAATGACACGGGAGTCTTGTTGCAAGTCACACCAACATAGAAGCAGTGGTTGGAGTTGATCAAATTTCACGTGGAAAGCAGCCCAAACGAGTCAAACACCGAGTTTTTGAACTGTAGCAACGAGCCTAAAAGGAAAAAAGACATTGTTGGCAAGGAACTGTCAAGTTCCTCTTTTTCTTCACGCCATTAGCCCACCCAATTGATAAAAATGGGTATGAACATGACCCAAATGGATGGATTGACAAAAACGACAACGAATCCAAATGGGTGAAAGAGGCATTAATTGTATGGTTTTCAGTTATTGTGCTGTTAATTTGTGAGATTTGGGTCACAAAACTTAAGGACATAGTAGTATTTAGAGAATTGATGGATAGTTTGCAAAGGGAATTAAGGATTCTAGCTATACCAGAGTAAAGATGAGTTTTTTGGTTCTCTTTCACTGGTAGCAAAGATGACATTGCGTCGATTGAGACCCACTTTAACCTTTGTCCGAACCCTTCTCTTTCATTAGTAGTAAAGATGAGTTTTTTGGTTTTGAAAAAGAAAAAGAACTAGAAATGAAGCTAGATAACATGTTTTTCCTTTCTTTCTCTTTTTATTTTATTTTATTTTCTTTTCTTTTCCTCGTCATCTTAACTTGATTCTTTTTTTTTTAATTGTTTACTTTGAAATCCAGTCCCAGAAAATTCACTTGATATTTGAATGTTGGTTGCCCAAAAATTGCAATTGAGTTGTTTGTTAAGATATTAAGAGAGATGATTATTGAGACACCGTTTAGTGTTTCCGCTTGCCTTGTGAGTTGCTCGCCAAAGGATTCTAATTATGTTGCTAAATTTTTTATGAATTCTCTATCCAATTGTTTTCAAGTACAATTATTGGTTTGTTGTTTGAATATCCACAAATATTGAAGAACACAAAAATGAACTTTCTTTTCTTATGCAAAAGAAGATTTTATTGATGCAGTTGAAATTTTTAAAAAAAGGGTAAACAATGTATAATCTTGATTTTCCTTTCAAGAAATTATCAATCAATTTTTTTCTTTTTGTTGTGTGTTGAAAGAGAGAAGTGATATTAAATGAAAATTTAAAATAAAAGTAAAGTATTATTGATATTTCACATCAATTTAATAGAAAATTTAATAAAAATGACTCATTAGTATAATTGGATAAAAATCAAGACGTTTTTTAATATAATTTTAAAATATAAAAAATAATTTAGTTAAAAATTTCAATGTTAAGAGTTTATAGTAAGCAGCCCTTGATTTAATTTGATTCAATCCTGTTTGAATTAAATGTAGGCCCCTACCTGTTGGTCCATATATTTCCATTTTGAGCTTATTGGTTTCACTGCCGTAAGCACTGCGATTGTCCCCACTGCTACCACTTGTACCCTGCACATGCTTTGTTTTCTTAATTTATACAATTTTTAACTTTTTTAGTAGATAATGCCACGTGTTTTGTTATTAGATGGTGACTTCACGTCAATACTTAATAATGTTGAATACGAACTCTCAATAGTAGGGTGAGCAAAAACCTCTAAAAAATTTTATCAAATTAAATTGATTTTATTTGGTTTGATTTTTTAATAAAATTAATTTGATTTAATTTTAATTTTAATTTTTGAATCAGTTTTAGATATAAATAGAAAAAATTAAATAAATTAAAATTATTAATAAATCAAATCAATTTAAATAAAATTAAATTTAAAATATATTAATTTAATCAAATCAAATTAAATTAAATTTTTATAAATTCTATTTGGTTCTATTTATAGACATATAAATTTCTATTTAATCTATTTACAAATCTTATAAATTTTAGAAAAAAAAATAAGTATAACATTATTATTTATTTGAAAAGAGTAATTTTATTATGTCTTTAGAAAGAAATTTTATTTTTATTATATCTTTAGAAAGAGATTTTAGAAAAGTAAAATATAAATATATCAATTTTATGATATGTAAAAATTATATTTAAAATAAATTAATAAATTAATTATTTTTAACTAAAAGCAAAGTGATTATATATTTTAATTCAAGATATAAATGTCATGATGACAATCTAAAAGATAAAATGAAATATAAGGCAATTTAATAAATTCAGTAGGGAGATAAGATTATTAATTATTGATTAGTAGGTAGTGGAGGCAATTATCGTAATTGTCCCTATAATAAATCCATCACTGTTTGATAAATCCGTCGCTATTTATAGGAGTGTTTAGAATGTTTACTTATTTTTATAAGACGGCAAATCATATTTTTTAGTGTTACAACTTTATTAGATCAAATCATGATGAATTGGACTAATCTATCTAACTGACCTAATTATTAATAATTGATTTTATTTGATATACTTTATATTTCTATTTTAAAAAAAACATTTTAAAAATCAAAATTTATTTCTTTTTTTTTTTTTAAAAAAAGCCACATAGCCATATTAAACGCTCTCGAAATTAGTTAGTTATATTTTTTTAAAAAAGGAATAAACATCAAACCCACAATTCAATAGCTTGATAATGTATGTTTACTCTTATGATCAGAAAATTGTAATATTCAACTCTAGTGCTGGAGGAAAGCAACATCACATTTAAGCAAGTAAAGGCTTCCACTTGGCCTTTATATGCAGGCTAAAATCCTATAAAGTCTTTAAGTTTGGTGAAATATACTATTTCATCCTTATGTTTTTAAAAACATATTATAAAATTCTTTTATTTTGTTATTATTACACTGGAAAAACCTTCTATCACTTTTCAATATTTTTTTCTCGATGACTAAAAAATCAATCTATGTCAAAATAGTTTTTATAATTGCAAAAATAACCTTAAATTTATTTTAATTTTTCTATAAATATCTTTTAACTAACCTCATCTCCTCTATATTAAAAATTAAAAACCAAATCAAAGACAAAAAAAAAATTCAAAATCATGCTATCATCCAAAATTATTAGTATAACTAAAAATCAAAGATTCCACAAAATAATATCTATCTCAGCAATCCATAAAATAAAATCTATCTCAAACGATCCAAAATCAAATAATCTACAAAACAAAATCCATCTCAACCAATCGAAAAATGAAATAATCCACAAAATAAAATCTATCTCAAATCAATTTAAAAATCAAACAATCCAAATCTAGTCTGCGTCACAACATCAAAACCAAACCAGCATTTAAATCCAACCTCGTTGGTGTCTTTGATGTCTTTTGCGAATCCGACTTCATAAAGCAAAAAAAAAAAAAAAGATTATCGCCAATGAATTTACCTTTTCAATTCAAATAAAACAAAAAGGATTTTAATGAGAGAAAAAAAATCAAATGGCAATGAGAAAATATGAGGTGATGGCAAGGGAAGTCAACTTCTCAGCAGCAGAGATGTGGAGCTAAAAGTACTGCACTTGCATGTATGTGATGTTGTAAGTTTAGGAGAATTAGAAATGTCAATGACGACGTCGAAGAGAGATTCGGCAACGGATTTAATAAGAAAGAGTGAGTTTGAGATCAGAAGACACTGTCCTACTTAATTGTATACTTATTCTTCGAGAAGTCAAAGTAATAATGGATAAGGTTTGATTTTTGAAATTGTGATTGCATCTCTATTGTGACTGAGCAATATATTGTATTAATAGTCATTGATAAGGCAAGAAGAAATAATGATAAAAAAAAAAATTATAGATATGAAGAATTTGAAATTTTTATTTTTTTAGGTGATGAAAAATTTTTTAAGATTAATAAATTAAAATAAAAGAAAATATTAATTATTAAAGATAAGAAATAGAAAGAATTGTAGATAAAATATAAGATTTTGAAAGAAAATTTTCATATTTAAAAGACTTATGGGCCTATAAAATCTAAATCTTTTTGAATTTGAATAAAATTGGTCAATCCTTTTAATTTTTATAAAATTAGCTCAAACTAATAAAATTTTGGCAAATATAGACAAATTCAAATTTATCAAAATAGAAGATATATCACGCAATGTGACAAACTGACGAACACAAATTCTTATAAAAATTAATAAAATCAGTTAATATTGATTATTAACATCAATTAAATTTATTTTAACTCAATATTTTGACTTGACGCATCATTTTATTTTGAGCATAATTATTACTCTGTGTAATAGAATAAATTAATAGTTTATATATATATATATATATATATTCACAATGGTTATTTTAAAAAGTTGTCTATTTGTTGATCCAAATTATAATAATTTTAGTTTATACTAATTTAATGTATAAATTAAAATAAAATTAAATAAATTTTATTCACTAAGTAA
>CATIWR010016860.1:0-27279 GCA_949677035.1 Omphalea diandra | reverse complement strand
TATATATATATATATATATATATATATATATATATATATATATATATATATATATATTTAATTGGCAACATATGACAAACATGAAATATGGAATCTAAATGTAGGGTGGGTAGAAACTAACAAGACCTATATTATATTTCTCTTCATAAGCCAAAAAAAAAAAAAAGATTGAAACAAAGCAAAATATACACACACGGAAGTGAAGTAACAGTCCTAAGAACACAATACCTCATATATATCAATTCTTTAGTTCAATTTGGCGATACCATTGATTCTTTCACAAAAACAACTTCGTAGTATAATTATATATAGAACTTACGGGTGGAGAAAATGCTCAAATAACCAAGCTCGAAGAACCGACACAGATCTTTCAGGCAACCCTCTTTGCGGACGCCAAGGGTGGCTTTCCATCATCGTCATTTGCTCAATAGCCTTTCGTTGCCTTAGAGTTTGGTCAAGAATCCTTAGCCTTGGTGTTTCTCCTGTTGTGGTGCCTGGTGCAACCGGATCTTTCTCCCCCATAGCTTTCTTGGTGGCATGAATTTGGGCTACAATCCCGTCTCTTAAACACCTGAAATGCCTTGACATAGCCTTTGATGCTAAAGCTGAATATACTGTAGCCGCACCTTCACCAACTACAGCTTCAAACGTTGACACTACAGCCTTCATCTGATCACAATAGTGTCTGTATCTTCTTTCTACCTGGAGAATAAAAAGAAAAAAGGAAGAACAAGATTTGAAAGAGATAGAAGTGAAAAGAGAGTTGAAGTTACAGTCTAGATAGATGGATATATAGATAGAAACAAGGTGGAGTAATATTTAGAAGATGAAAACAAAGAAAGATAGATACCGTGAAAAGCAAAAAAAAAAAAAAAGGAATAGAGGTTTCTCTAAGTGAATGCCAGAATTGTCACGATGTGGGCATTAATGGAGAGGACCTAAGTCGCTAAATTATTTCAGGAACTAATCAACTACCATGTAAAAGGTTCAATCTTTCTTTTCACTAATTGAGATCAACAGACATGTTGTTGTCCTGACCTCTTTTTCTCCGGTTGAAAAGAAGGAAAAAAGAGAGGACCTTTATGTAATGGAAAAAAAGAAATTGATGAAAATCATGTATACCTCTTCTAGCATCGAAAAAAGCTTTGTTTTTCTCTTCTGTAATTCCATGAATTCAAGAGAGTGAAGAGATTGTTTTCTTGAAGAACTACTAGTACTACTCCCATTTTCATCATTCCACTGTTTAGCCTTATGAGGTTTCTGCCTTAGTTGATCAGTTTGCTTTGTTCCAAGACTACAGAACTCATTCAGAAGTTCTTGTGCAGGACCCAAGTACTTAGAGTTCCTAAGCTGGAATTGCTGCCCTTGATGATGCGAGCTTGCAGCTTTATTCAAGAATCCATTTTGCATCATCGGTTGCTGTTGCTGATGATTAATATTAACAGCGGCATATTTGGTAAAGAACCCATCTCTAGAACTCGAAGAGGTGTTAATAAACCTCATTTCTTGATCTTCGGGGTTATCATCATCATCGTGATGATTACTTGCAGTGTGTCTAAGTTCAAAAGACTGTAATCCGATACCAGAAGGATTAGCTGAAGAAAGAGAAAGTGAAAGACCTTGACTTGGCCTCTCATTTCCTTCACAAGGGAAAACACACCTTAAAGAAGAGTCATCAACATGTAACCTATGCTCTTGCCATGGATGATGATGATGAGCTGATGATGATTCATGCCCAACTATTAGATTCTCATTACTTGTCTCAGAAATCCCAGTTGTGAAATCTTGTTTGTTGAACTCATGTTGATAGAAATCGCTAGTGGATTCATCCATAGTTTTGGAGGAGAAAGGACCACCAGCAGCAGCAGAATTGTTGCTTCCTCCTGGCTTGTTAAAGAAACTTTTCCACATAAGAGCAGTACTGTTAGTGTCACTTTGTTGCTGCTGTAGATTCCTTGGAAACCCTATCATCTCCATCCCTGTAGTCAAGTTGAAGATCTCTGCTGGGCTGGATTCAAAGGCTTGGATCTGGCTGCTGAGATGATTGGCTTGGATTGTTGAATTACTTGATGAAACATCTACATAACAAAAGCCTCCTGTTGCAGCTGCTGATGATGATACCATGTTTCTTGATTTACCTTCATGACACAGTTCTCTAGCCATGAAACCCCAGACTAGTATCTTTTTTTTTACCCCTTGTTTGTTTCTTGAGTTTGGTTTCTCTTCTCAAGGGTGATGTTGATTCTGCAACTATAAATTCATCAAGATCAATCAACACAATTCAATTATGTAATGATGTTTTTGATCAAATAGGCCAATAAAGAAAAGAAAAGGAGAAGCGTTTCTAATTTGGTTGGTAATATTTATGAGGGGACTATAACATGGGGTAGAAGAAGATGAAGAGTGAACTGCTTGGAGGAGGTGCTCTAAAGTGGTGGTTGGAGAGAAATGGAGAAGCCAAAGTAAAGAGGCAAAAAGACTCGAGAGTATTTACACCTTTCGTTCGTCTGCTAGGCTAATCTTAATAAGGCAACAGAGTACACCGTGAAATGAAACCAAAAACTTATTGAAAGAAAAGAAGGGATCAGATATATTATGTTTTCAGAAATAGAAGAAGGAGAAGAAGAAGATCAGATAGAGGTGATGACCCTCTAGCCATGACCATGATGATGGATCATCATCATCACTTTGATGTTTGCATCTCTTTCTTTTTTATCTTTATATTTGTATTTCTCTCACTCTATTTCTTTTAAGGCCAAGTGGGTCAATGCAGCAAGTTACATGTACATCCAAAACAGACTTCCTACTAAGAAAACCATACAGCAGCCCTCAATCATTTCACCCCCCACCGATTAAATATTATCATAATTAGTTAATATAAAAATATCCCAATAACAATTTTTTAATTGATGAATAAAATAATTTGATAAGTTTTTTCTTTTTTTTTTTAAAAAAAAAAACAAAGCAGAATTCCCCTGCTTCACAAAGTACTGATGACACAGAACCAACAGAACGTAATGATCGTCCTTTGCCTGCTACACGAACTACAAGCCGCCACATGACTTGTTCTGACCTTTATTACTTACTTATTAATGAGCTCATCATTTTCTTTCTTAAATAAATAATCAATGATTTTTTTTATTTTAATTCAATGATGATAAAGTGATTTAACAAATTCGATTATTAATAGATAAATAAGAACATCACCACTACCACAGTCACTGCCGGGCTGAGCTAGTAATAAAATCCTACAACACAACCAAAAGCACAATACAAACGTAGCAATAGGCCATAGCCCAGTTTATGATCCAAGAAAAAGAAAGATTTATTATTATTATTATTATCACAAATTGAGATGTCTTTATAGTTCACATGAAACCCAAAAAATCAATCTTAAGCGCATCCACACTTGGGTTTAATGAAAAGTATATAATATCATTTATTAAATCTCACTAGTGGAGTATAATGTATTTTACTATACATTCTACGTGTAATAAATATTAGACGCAGAATGCTCACTAAAAATTATCAATTTGGCAGCTTTTAAGTGTGTTTTTTAATATAACAAATTACTTAATTAAATAAAAAACTTTTAAAAAGCTATAATAACAATAATAATAATAATAATAATAATTAATATAATAAATTATTTAATTAAATTAATATTTTATATTATTACTTATTTTAATTATTTTTAATTATGTGATAGAGTTATATTAATTAAATAAAATATTTTAAATATTTAATATTTAATTACTTTTTTAAAAAATAGCACTGTAAAAAACTAACATATATATTATTTTTTAGATAATTAATGATTTTTTATTTTCATAATATTAAAAATTTTAAAAATGTAAAATTTTTTTGAAATTAATAAATTATTTTTAAAATTAATAATATAATTTTTTAAAAAAATAAATTTATTCATATATTAATAAAAACATTAAATAAATATGTAATTTGATTATAATCTATATTATTATATCTTTTTACAATATAATTTATAATAAAAATAATATAATAAAAAGAATAAAATTATAATGTGACATATCGGTGACACCGTAAAAAGTAAAAAGTGTAAACTATGGTCGATGCCGTAAGAGCTGCGTCCAAGCTTTTGTCAGATGGGGTTGTGGAGATGAGAAGAGTCGTGATTGGTGGGTTTTTGGTTGTGGGCCTAAAAAATTGTTGCATTATTTTCTTACCAAAAAGCAAAAAAAAGAAAAAATCAAAGAATAGATGCGAAGGTGTGTGGAGTGCAAAAAATGGTTCCTAAATAAGGGACTGTGGAGGGGAAATTTTCTTTTTTTTTGAAAAAAAAAAAAAAAGAAAGAAAGAAAGTGGTCCAAAAATTTGCTTTCCCATGTAATTCTACTTCTAATTAATTGCTCTATTAAAGTAGTTCCACTCATCTCTTCTCTCTCTCTCTGTTGCATGGGAGCAGTAGTAGGGGACCATATATCTTTTTTATGTTTATTTTTTAACATCAAAATATGCTCACTCCACGCGCTATTTTTGTTCCTCTGACTCAAATTTTTTAAGTTTCCATTAAACAGAAAAGATGTTCAAATTTTGATAAAGAAATTTGCGTAGGAGAAAAAAAATAAAAACTCAATTATGATATAATTTTAGTCCAATGCCAATTCAAAGGTCAAGACCCCAAAAACCTAAAATTTCAAAATTGCCTTTTACTAGTATCACTCTCTATATACTGTAATGTTTAAATACTCATTCTTTTTATTTGTTTTTAATATGAGAATATTCATATTCAATTAAAAAGTCTAAGAGCATGTTTGACATTTCTATGAGAAAATTTTGATTTTGAGATAAAAACATAAAAGAAAAAATTCCCTTATCTGATTATAGATTTTTAAATATCAATTTTATAAATAAAAATTTGTCATTGATAAAAGTTTCAAAGATAATTTTTTTTTCAAAGTCAGATTTTTTAGTTATAAAACTCATATTAAAAGAGTTATAACCTATTAAAAGATAAAATCTATTATATTTGTTTGTCTCAAAATCAAAATTTTTTAATAGTAATATGAAACATGCTTTAAGTGAATGAATAATGAGGTTGTTCTAATCCTAACATCACTCATTAAACAAATATTAAACTTAACATCCGTTAGGAAAATGTCACAACACACATAAATAAGTAACAAAGAATAAATCAACACTCGCATAAATGATATAAAATAAGAACATATAATATATTAAGAAATAGAAGGAGAATAGAATTTTTCACATTTGATATTTTAATTAACTTCAAAAATTTAAGAATGATTTTCTAAAAAAATTAAAATTTATTCGCATGTAGAATATAAGGTGAGAAAACTCATATTTAATCTAAATGCTTAAATTAATAGGTGTTGAAACTTGATCATCATATGAAACCTTGATCTCACTTATATATTTTAATAAATATTTTTATTTAATTTCATCTTTATTTATGTGACTTTTAATTTTTAGATAAATCTTATATGCCAAATAAATTGACCAAATGCAAAATGATAATAATTGCAATAAAAGAATAAGTCAGCAATAACTCTTATTTTTTAAGAATGGTTTTTTATTGGTGAGTGGTTAGATGTATGAATTCATAAAAATATGAGCATAAATAAAAATTTCATTAAAATTCCTTATAATTTTTATCATTGTTTCCCTTTATTTTTGAAGTTTAAAATTTTTTAATCTCAAAGCAAACAAATTTTGAAAATTATATAAAATTTTGGTCCAAACATAAGTGTATTAATTATTTCATGATATAGAGCACAAAATAATATACTTTTCTATCATAGTGTCCAATGAACTATACAAATATTCACTTATGTTTACATAATTAGTGTTGTTGTGCCATGAAAATATATTTTTAGAGAAATAAATGAGACAAGTATAGCAAATATCAATCAGACGCACCAAAATGAGAGTGAGGAAGGGAAATCTAAATAGCTTTAATTTTTGTCCGTTAAAAGCAGGTGGTCCCGTAACCCAACCCTTCTCCGCCGCTTGCCAAATATCAACTTGCTCTTCTCTGCTCCTTCTCTTCTAGTGCTATTGCTGACCTCACCAATCTTTGGTTGTACCCTCTTTTTATCCTACGCACCCCCTGCGCATCTCATCAACCATCGACCCCCCTCCCCACTTCAGTATTATTTATTATTCACTCCCCACTCTCTGTGTTTTCTTACGTAACTCTCATTAGATTTTACATATATGTTAATGTTAACTGAACCCCTAAAAGCCATTTGTACGGTTTTCTATATATTTTCTTGATTGTTTGTGGGTTTTTTTTTTATTTTCTTTAAAGAAAACAAAAAAAATATGAGGAGAAAATCTTTGCTCTTTCGTTCATGGGGAGAGGTGAATTTACACCCACAAAAGTCGGGGGATTAGAAGAAACTGTGGATTCTGACTTCTCACTGTCACCAGAATACATTTTTAGACAAAGGGTTTTTGAAACTTGTAACTCTCTGGATTTTTATAAGATATATATATATATACACGCACAAACATAGGGTGGTCCATAAATCATTTTTTTGCATGGACCAACCTAGCTAGATGAGCTATATATATATATATATATGGGCAGGGCGGAAGCAAGCAGAGATCACAGCATGTCGGTTATGCAGCTTTATTTGATGGTGAACATCAGATCAGCAACAGGGTTGGACCCTATAGGCTATAGGGAAGGATCAAAGAAAATCAAACTCTGTTTTTCAAAAAAAAAAAAAAACATGTGAAAACATACAATCTACAAGATCAAATGGAGTTTTAATTATTGGTCTGGACCAAAAAGAAAGGGTGAGGATAACATTATGGCTGTAGGGTCATTAATTATAATATTTAATTGGATAAGGTGTCCTGTTTTGCAGTAAAACATTATAGAATCCATGTTTGGGACATTAGGGTTAGAATAATTTTAGGTCTGTGTTGGTCAAATATTGTATGTGTTCTTGCTTCTTGTTTCTTGGCTACTAGCTAAATATGTTATATATATAGCTGCAGCCTCATGGTCACAAAGGGGTTTGGTTTTTGCCGTGGAGAACAGACAGACTAATAATTTGTGCAGAAGAATCCATAGTAGACAATAGCGACAAAAGGTATCCACAATAATTATATGTAGGTTTGGTTTCTATGCGTTGTATATATGTGCAATTGAGTGAAATTATAAGATCAAATTGGAGTTTGTGTTCAGTCCCCAATAAGCAATTAGTTCATGTGTGCGTGATATAATTCCTTCGTAGAAGTATCAAAGTAAAATTTTGACTTAGTGATAAAAATTTCGGTATGTGACTAAATTTTTTTTGGGTCTTAGAATATATAGGCAACAAATGTCATATTAATAGTAAATGCGTTTATATACATGTGTAGGTGTGTTTTTCCATTCCTGAAGGATGTGAAGTACAAAGATGCCGACATGCTCAATCTTCTTGAACTAAGTTTTGTAATGGTATATTTCCAATAGTTTATACCTTCGAAAGGTAGAACGTACAACCCCGCCCATGCCTCATAACATAGCAGATGTAATAAAGAAGCAATTATATAGGCATGTCGAACTTCTGCATGTTTCCTGCATTTTTTAATTATTTAAAATAAATGGGAATATATGTTTCTTGACAAATATGTATTCTATCATGTTGACAAAAACTATGGTAGTTTTAGTGAAATAGGGACTAGCAGAATGAGACTGTACTTTATTATCTGGTCCAACATTGAATTGAAGCCATAGTATTAGTGCTACCCTATCATAAATATCGACTTTGATTTTGCAAGTCAATATGTATGGCCACTGCCACCCCTTCCAGAAATTCGATACATATTTCTGCCACTCCTTGTCAATGTGGCGGCTATTATGGAAACACATGCCTAACCCATTATTATTCAATTTTGGTGCACTACTGTTTTATTCTTTCACATTCAAATAAATTTTATGTGTAAAAATTTTATTTTTAGATCCCAATAAAATGTGAGTGAATTGAAAATCACTTATCAAGAAAATTCTAATAATTTCATTTCCATTTTGACGTAATCAATTTGATTGTTAATTGTTTGGTTGTTCTTGGCGTGGTCTTATATATATTGGTTCAACAATAGATTAGTTAAGAAGTAAAAGGTGCAGAAGATAATAAAAGTTTTGAATCTCATTTACTTAACTTGAAGTTGGGGGCATATTTATATTGATTTCACCCATGAAAGTATTCTAAACTTTGATTGGAGATAAATATGATAAAGATGTTTTAATATGTGTGCAGGTTTAATAATATTCTGTGTGGAGAGTGCGAGATAGTCTACCCACTTATTATTGAAAAAATGATTTTTTTAGAGAATAAAATAAAGTTTTTATTTATAAATAAATAACAAATATTGATCGATACATTAAAATTTATAAAAATTTATAATTTTTTGAACAATGTAAATGTTCTTAGTATTTTTCACTCAAATTAATGTTTTAATAATCATATTCTGCTTAGTTTTTATTATCAACACACTTTAATTTCAATTTCTTTCAATGAGTTCAATAATCTCAACATCTGCAAATTTTGAAATTCATTTTCTGGAATGATAATTCTATAACTCCAAAGAGTATTAAACATAAAATTTTATTTAAGAAAGAATATGTGTCCATAAGGGATGATTTAATAATTTTATTAATAAGAAAACTAAATAATAAAAAATATATAGGTTTCGATTTTTAAATCTAATCAGATATGAATATATTTAAAAAACAGAAATGAAAAAAAAATGAAAAAGGTTCATTATCGATTAAAAAGTGATTCAGATTTGATACATGACAGAGAAAAAAAGGGTACGACAAAAAAGAGAAGGTGTGGAGGGAAGGAGAGGGCTTTTCCCTTCTTCCGTTAGGCATATGTAATTGAGGTGTTAAATTCCTATGCTTTCATAAGTGACCATAACATTATTGAGTTCTTTTATATTCCAACTTTTGTGGAATGAAACAAGGCAAATTGGCACTAGTGTGCTTAATAATACACCATAAAGATGGCGGCCAACATTAGAAAATTTTGTTATAGATTGGCCACCATAATTTGACTCTCATATGCATAAGTCCAAAACCGAATAAAGAGTTAAAAATGTGGGGGGGAAAAATATAGCTATATATCTTTTTGTTTTCATAGCCGTTAAACCCAACATCAAAATCTTCGCCCCATTTTTGTTCTTGAATGGACTGTCAAGTTAGATGATGCTTTATCAGCAGTGATCTCATACTTTACAATTAATGTCACCCATCAATCCAATGGTCTTGATCATTTCTTTTGGTCATATATATGAAATCCTTTGAGAGGCAGTTAAGAGACAAAAGGTAACTCAATTAAGCCCTTTTTTATAAATGTTAAACGAAAGTGAAATAATGGATTTTGATATATCTCCCAAAAAGAAAAATTTGTTGTGGTGTTGAATAAAATATTTTTTTGGTTGTAATTACATGTTAATGACTTCCTTGCATCTTAATTTGGTATATCTCTACTTGGAGTAAGGGGTGAATTTTCTACATCAAAAAGGATTTAATTAAAAAAAATATTGACAAAAAAAAAAGCCTCAATTTTATTGGTTAAAAAAATAAAACTAATATTTATTAGTTAAATTAAACTTTACATGTGTAAGTATCCATAATTTTTTTAATTCATTGGATGTATAATCTAAATTACTATACTTAATATAGCAAAAAAATTTTCAGGATAGTCTATGCATGCTTTATTAAATGATGTTTTTACACAATGTAATTCTTAAATAGAGGAATGTTTGATTAACTTAATCTTATTATTTCATTGAATCTTGCCTTATTGTTTTCTTTCTTTTTTTTTTTTATCATTAGATGAATTTTACAATCATTTAAGTGTAGCGATTCATTAAAAATGGTTTGTTGGCAAAGACATGTTGGGAATAAGTGCATCCTCAGGCAGGAAAGTCCTAATGTTGATATAGTTTATAGTCAAGTTGGACCAATTCTATATTTATGTTGAGCTCATATTGCAGCAGCAATGTGTAAAAATACACATCAGATTTTTTTTTTTTTTTTCAAAAAAAGCACAAGAAAAAACCCATTATGAGGCTGTACATATTGATTTCCAAACTTTTATTTTTTAACATTAAGGATTTTTTCAATAAGAATTTATTAATGATGGTCTGAAAGTTACTAGAAATTTGTAGTATTTTCTAAAAATAACAATATTTATTTAGTAAATATAATTTGAAAATTTTTAGAGGCAAAATATTATTTTTTTCCTTTTACGTAGTTCTAGTGATTTTAATTATGAAAAAAATATTTTCTAAATATTTTAAAGCTATTTCTTATAACTTTTTTTTTTTCAATTTTTCTTTTATTATCTCAAACTTTTTAATGTTAAAGAAAAATTGAATGCTTAATATGAGCAATATATAGGCACTTAATAGAATTTCAAGATGTGTTTTTTTCACCAAAAAAAAAAAAAAAGAGTAAGCTAATTAATGTGAAACTAATCACCTTCAAAAATCAAAACATCAATTTCACAGCTTAGAGCTAGTTGAACCTTTCTATGTCGGTAGGCGTAATAATGACGTAAATTTGGTACAGGAATTTCTAGCAGTGACAGCTCTTTGTTTGATCTTAAATAAATAATTTGAAGTCATTCGGAATATAAAATAATTTAAAATTTTCAAATTAAATTTGATTTAATATTAATTAATTCAAAGTTAATTTAATTAAAATTTGTAAATATTAAAAAATTATTTACAAATTAAAATAATATTTTCATTAAAAATTATAAACAACTCGGAATTATTCTAAAATTCAAATAATAACTCAAATATTTCTTTATTTTAATTTAATAACAAAACTTAATCTATTTATAATTTACAGTAATTCAATCTTAATTTATTCAAAATACAAATCATAATTAATATAATTCAAACTTATTTAATGTAAAAATTATTTAATTCAAATTCGTTTCATCCAATTGTCAACATTAAAATTGACATGTAATGGACATGATAAATTCATCCATGATAGATCCATCCAATCATCCTGAGGCACGTTTTCCATATTACTTTTCTATTATTCTGTTTCTATTATAATTCACGTGAAATGATTTAAAATATATATTTTTATTACATTTTTCAGAATGACATGATTTATAATATAATTTTTTATAATTAAAAAATATAATAATAACGTTAGTCGCATGTTATTATAATAGAGAGAAGATAAAAAAAATAAGATAATATAGAGAAATTATTTACCACTCCTCCATTCCTGAACGTTTATATTTGATTTGAAGTTATAACAAATCAATTAATCTTTATCAATTGTACAAAAAACGGTATTTTTAAAATCGAACCATAAAAATCGGTTAAATCCAGAAAAATCGTTCAAAACCGAAACTAGACAAAATTAGCTGAACTTGAAATTATATTATTTTTGTGAAAAAATTTAAATTTTTTTAAATTATACTAATCAAGATTTAAATTTTAAAAAATAATTTTTATTATTTTATTATATTATATATTTTTAATTTGTTTTAACATTTTAGGTATTGTTTATATTTTAAAATAAAAATACTTTATTTAATCAAATCGATAATCTATTAGTTGACCTATTCAATCTTCAATTTGATTTTAAAAACATTGATAAAAAAAATGATAATAATAATCTTCACCAACCTGCCCTTCATTATTAATTATTAGTTCTTAAATTTATTCTTTTGGTAACATTCATAAATGCGAAATTTAATTTTTTAAAAAAAACTTAAAGAATAAAAAAGGAAATTATCCTTTTGTCTTTCATTTGAAACTTTCTCAATGAATTAAACACATCGCAAGTACACATTGTTGTCAAAAAAGTTTTATCTTCGTTATAAAAACAAACCCAATTCAATGAATCTAAAATATGTATTTCATTGAAAATTTGAAATATTATATATATATATGGACAAATTTTTAATTACTTAATTGTATAAAACATGCGACTTTTTAAATAGTACAACTCCTTCGTGATTAATGTACATTTATATTTTTCACCCAAAAAAAGTGTATTAATATTAACTAATGTAAAAGTTTAATGATAAATGTGAAGTTATTTGAAAAAAGGCTTCAAATTTCATCGCATCTATTTTAAGTACTCAAAAATGTATATTTAGGTTTCATTTATTTTGCAGAAAATATTTTTGTGTTTTTTTCTGTTATGCATTTAAAAACAAATTGATCAACAAAAAATATTAACCTGGTCAAAAAGAAAATTAAATTATTTTTAGAAAAATAACTTTCTATCTAAAAAATGAAAAGTTATTTTTCAAATTTTAACAAATTTATTCAAATAAAAAATAAATTAGATAAACATATATATCTATTATCACTGATTATTTTTCGTTACCAACATTCATCATTAGTCAATATTATGATGGTTGTCCATAATAAATGAAATCCATACAAATTGTCATTTTTAATGTATTTTTCCTATATTGAATAATAAATTGTGTAAATAAAAAATATTTATAATCTAAATTTTAGTATAATTTTATAAATTAAAGAAATTAATATTTTTTATAATGTATTTTGAATATAAAAAAATGTTATTCAAAAAACAATTTTCTCAAAAATATTTTTATCAAATAAATTATTTTTCATAAAATAAATGGAACCTTAATAGTACTACATATTATATAAGGCAACATAAAATGGTAATATAAAAATGTTGGGAATATTGGTGCTTCCAAAATTAATATAAATATTAATTAGTTCTTTTCAATGCGTTGGAGAAAAAAAAATCAATTAAGCAAAAAGGAAATTTATATAAGAAATAGTTAAAACATTATATCTTTTGGCCAATAACAACAGACATGCATATGTATATACAGTAAAACCTCTATAAATTAATATAATATATTATAAAAAATTTTATTAATTAGTGAAGGTTATTAATTCGTAGATATATATAAATTTAAGTTATTAATTATGTTATTTATTATTGTGAGTTATAATAAATTTATATACATTTTCAAGAAAAAATAATTGTAAAAATGATTTGAATTTTCAACCAAAAATTAAAAGTAAAGGATATGAAAAAAACTTATTCTAAATCTATTTATTTATGTGTTTTTTTACTTAATTTTTCAAATCCTACTTATATTGTAGCACATAAGGTATTAGAAGATAAGTAAAAATAAACAAACTACTTTAGGTAAATGATTTTATAAGAAACATTAATTTTGCTAATTAATGCTCTTAATAGTTTTTTGGTATTTTGTATTAATTATTAGATAATAGAAATATTAATTTATATACGTGAAATGTAGTTAGTTGAAATTTTATTAAATTCTAAAAGTTATTAATTATTAAAATATTAATTAGAGAGATTTTACGGTGCATGTTTTTACTCAAAATTAATTTATGTGAACGTGTAGATGCAGTCTTTATGTCTTGCATAGTACAAGCAATATAGTAGGCTGCTAAAGGAGTTGTGGAGAGTTTCAACTTAATTGTGTATTGTGGTAGGGACTTATGCAGTAATTAGGATATTAAATTATATATACCTCATCACTTAAAATTTCTAACAAATTAAAAATCCTTTTTAAGTGTCATTATATCAGATATTAGTATATACACTTAATTTAATTTGTATATTTTACATTAGAAATAACAATAAATTAATAAAGTAATTATAAATAATTAATTTATATATTATTATATTATTAAATAATTGTATAAGGTGATTATACGTTTGTATCTCTCCATAATAACATATTTATAATTTCTGTTAAAATATTTTCAGGTTAATTTTGCGACTAAAGTAAAACCAGCAATTTTGCTAAGAAGCCAAAGACAAGAGAAATTTTTTTTCGAAAAAAAAAAAAAAGAGAAATCTTCCTTAAAAAGAGAAAGCAAAAATGCCATTGTATTAGTAATTTAATGATTATGAGATAATATAAAAGATCGCGGTTCAAATTTTGACAATCGATATTGTATTTAAGAATTATAAATATTAAACAAAAATGAAAGAAAGGAAATGAATCAAACAGAAAATTTTGTTGCATCCTATCCTACCATGTTTGCGTCAAAACAAAGTGTCAATCTTTTAAAAAAAAAATTAAAAAAAAAAAAAGAAGAGAGGATATATTTTTTTTTTTTTTGGGTCATAGGCATGAAGGGTGAAAAGATGATATCTTTGGAGATACAGCTAATGAGTCTGAAAGAAAGAAGAGGAGTCCACAGGCGGGTTCATAAGGCAAAGGGGCAAGAACACCAAAATTTGTGGTCCACTCTATCTATCTAATACTTCAGTGCTTCATCTTTTCTGCATATACATATGATTTCATCTCTTTTAATTTATTCACTCACTTTATTTAGTATTAATTAATTAAACTTAGCATCCTCTACCCCATTTTATATGTTCACTATTACTACTCATATCTATCCATGTCATATGGTCCATATATATGTATAGATGGGTTCTTTAATTTCAAGTTTAATTTAGATGCTAATTAACAAATTACTTTCGTACATTCTTCTATTGGATTTTTTTTGTGTGAACTAATATTAATTATAAGTTTGTTTTAATTATTTATAAAATAGACTTAATAATATAGTTTATTAATTAATGGGTAAGCCGAAATAGTGATCAATTGAGTTATAGGTATATGACACATTTTGTGGGCCGATATGAAAGACGGTCAATATAGGTCTATTTTAATATGGACATGTGATGAGTGAGTCTGTTAAAATTTATTATAAATAGGTTAGGTCTTCTCTTCTGCCTTTATAACGAAAACCCTAGTTGTTACGCTCATTGTAGCCGTCTTTGAGAAGGTTAAGGAGAGGAAAACCTAACTTTCGCTTTCAACCCTTCTGATCTATTATCTCATTGTTTAATTTCAGTGGTTATAATCATGATTCAAAGCAATTTGGGATTCAACGCAAAAATAGGTACAAAATCTATTTTCGCTTAATTGTTAAAGTTGGTGTTCTAAATTTATGTACTAGATCCTGAATAAAAATTATTACATGTGGTATCAGAGCTTATATTGTACATAATTTAAAACCCTAAATATTTTGTATTGGTAACAAACAAAAAAATGGTCGGAGCTAGGGCATACCACTATGGTCGGTTGCCCCTTTGATATATTAAATATGTCTCTATGGTCATAAACTCTTCTGTTAGTTTGGACGGTTCGTGAGGGTGGGCAATTTATAGTAGGTCGCGGGTTCAATCCGTGTTAGCGAAAAAGTTTTTTTTTTGGGAAATTTGTGATGAAAAAAAAAAAAGAATCTAAAATGCGTGTTGTGGGTCTCAAACCCACGACCGCATAACTCATACTCCAATGCTCAACCAACTCAACTATATAATCTATTGATTTCTTATGCGGACTAATATTTAGATAAACAAGCTATATTCATGTTCCTCATAGTATATTTTAATTTTAATAATTATTAATATATATATATATATATAAATATTTAGGTGATTTATATATAATTAATTGTCAATTTATTATTTAATGATATTAATTTTGTGATATTAAATAAATAAATAATAAATATTTATTTTGTACATATATGAGAAAATAATCGTGTGTTTGAAATTAAGGTATATCATGTTTAATACCTTGTATATTTTTGGAATATATATTTGTGTTTAGTATGTATTTTAATTGGGCTATTATAAATCTCTAATTAAAAATAATTTTATGGGTTGATGTGGGTGTTACTACCAAAATGGGACATCCATTGAAATTCGTAGAGTTATTTTTAATTTTTGTGAAGAGATAATTCTAAATCCATATATATAATAACCTGCCCAAATGGGTTATTAGATGCATTGATTTTGGGAGTGCTTGTTGGAATGAAGAGATAATTCTAAATTTCTGTATATAATAAACTGTCCAAAAAGGGTTATTAGATGCATTAATTTTGGGCGAGTTTGTTAAGATAAAGCTATTAGTGTTTAGAGTTGCATTAGTATAGAGAGTTTATCTGCCCAAAGGGGATAGATTTCTCGAAACTGGTGTGACATCAATTGTATGCTTCATAACTAGAAATTTTATTGCATGTGCATGTTCTGCCCAAAGGAGAATATGTAGTGGTGCTAGAATTTTTTAAAGTGTGTAAATTATAAATTTGTTTTTGTATATAGCCCAATTCTAATATATGTTTTTGTTTTGCGCAAACAGTCTCTTTTACTCTCAATAATAGTACTACAACTATTAAACTCCTGACGAGCACAAACTTTAAGAGGTGAAAAGACGACATTTTGTTTGTCTTATGAATGAGTGAGATTGATTATGCTCTTTATAAAGATGAGTCTGCCAAACCCACCCATGAGAGTGATATTGGAGAAAAAAAACTGCATGCCAAATGAGAGAGATCAAATCGTCTTAGTCTAATGGCCATAAGGAAAAATATTCTTGAATACCTTAGGAGTAGTTTGCCCACTAATGTTACTGCCAAAACTTTTCTTGCTGCTGTAAAAGATAGATACTTTGTATCCGATAAGGCTGAGATTGAGACCCTAATGAGTTAGTTAACCAGTATGAGATATAACCATAATGAGAATGTGAAGGATTACATTCTAAATATGGTTCACCTCCAAACCAAACTTAAGGGTCTTAAACTTGAGATTTCTGATGAATTTATTATTCACCAAGTTTTAAACACTTTACCTCCTGAATTTAGCAAAATTAAGACTGCTTATAATACCCAAAACACTACCAGGATCATAAATGACCTCATAAACAAGTGTGATGCTGAAGAAAAGAAAATCAAGAAAGAAAAAGGTGAGGTTGTTATACTACTGACAAACCCTAGGGCTGATCCTAAAAAGGATAAAGGTAAGTTTAAACCTAATTATTATGCTCCTAAAAGAAATCAGAATTTTAAATGGGATGGTAGGAGTCAGACCAAGAGAGGGGGGAGATTTTAGAGTTGTCCACAAAAGTAAAGTGAAGTGTTTCCTTTGTCATAAAGAAGGTCATAAGAGAAAAGATTGTCATTAATTCACAGCTTGGCTAAAGAAGAAAGAAGAAGAAGGTATTTCTTTGGCTTATGTTCGCTTTGAATCTTATATGGTTGATGTGCCACCAAATTTTTGGTGGCTTGATAGTGGTGCAACTGTTCATGTTGTTATTACCTTGCAGAGGTTCATAAGCAAACGAGAGCCAAGTGAAAAGGAGTCCAAACTTAGAGTTAGAAACAATTTAGAGATAGATGTCGAGCAAGTAGAAGTAGTTAGATTAATCTTGGAATCTGAATTTTGTCTAGTTTTGGAGAATACTTTTTATATTCCATCTTTTAGGGGAAATTTGGTTTCTATTTTCATTTTGGATAAAATTGGATTTCATTTTGCTATTGGTAATGGAAGAGCCAATATGTTTTTAGATTTCAAATTGATCAGTGAATGTGTTTTGTTCGATAATTTATATAGATTGTATTTAGATGATGCTAAAGATTGCGAACCTTTTTATGAAGCCAATATTATGGCCAAACGATCCTTAATTAAAGAAAAATCTTATTCATTATGGCACAAACGTTTAGGTCATATATCTAGAGAAAAAATTAGAAGACTAGTGAAAAATGACATTCTTTCTTCTCTTGTTTTTGAAGGTCTAGATGTTTGTGTGGATTGTATAAGGGGTAAACTGACTAAGAATAAAAAGAAAAGTGCTAATAGATATTCAAATCCTCTAGAGATTATTCATGCTGATATTAGTGGACTTTATTCACCTACTATTTGTGGTAATAAATATTTCATTACCTTCATTGATGATTTTTTCCGTTATAACTTTTTATACTTGATAAAAGAGAAATCAGATGCTATTGAGATGTTCAAAATTTTCAAAACTGAGGTTGAGAAATAATTAGAAAAAATTCATTAAAATTGTAAAGTCTGATCGAAGGGGCGAATATTATAGCAAATATAATAAAACTGGTCAACATATGGGTAAATTTGCCAAATATTTGCAAGAATGTGAAATAGTTGCTCAATATACCATGTCTGGTAGTCTTGAACAAAATGGTGTCGCTGAAAGGCGTAATCATACTTTGAAAGATATGATGAGGAGCATGATGAGTAGGTCTAATTTACCTGAATTCTTATGGGGTGAGGTTATTAAAACTGTTTTTTATATTTTGAATTGTATCCCTAGCAAATTTGTACCTAAAACACCTTTTGAGTTGTGGACTGGCAGAAAACCTAGTTTGACCCATTTTCGTGTTTGAGGTTGTCCTGCTAAGGTTAGAATATATAATTCAAATGAAAAAAAGACTGACCCTAGAACTACCCATTGTTACTTTATTGGGTACCCAACCCACTCTAAAGGATACAAGTTCTATTGTCCTACACGTGACACAAGGATTATAGAGTCTATGACTGCAAAGTTTTTTGAGATGGATGTTGTTGATCTGGACATTTCTCAACTACCTATTCATAGTGTACAAAATGAAATTGCAACTATTCTTTTACCTTTATCACATGAAAGGATTATAAGGGTTCATATTCTTATAGATGGTGGTGGTGAGGGTGCAATTGATTTTCCTCCTCCTGTTGACAATCCTCCGGAGCCTGTTATAGTTGAACCATTACCTGTTAAAAGGTCTATTGGGACAAGAAAGTCAGCAATTTCAGATGATTATAAGGTTTATCTTGGTGAAAGTGATTATAATATAGGTCATGTTATTGATCATGTATCTTATGATGAGGTTGTTAATAGTATTTGTTCTGATTTCTAAATTGATGCTATGAAAGATGAGATAACACTAATGAGTCATAACAGAGTTTGGAAACTAGTAGAACTTCCTTCTAATAATAAACCCATAGGTTGCAAATGGATATTCAAGACCAAAAAGGATTCTAAAGGAAAAGTTGAGAAATTTAAAGCTAGATTGGTTGCTAAAGGGTTTACACAACGTGAAAGTGTTAATTATAATGAGACTTTTTTTCCTGTTTTCTCTAAATATTCTTTTAGAATAATTATGGTTTTGGTTGCTCATTTTGATTTAGAATTGCATCAAACGGATGTCAAGATGACATTCTTAAATGGTAATTTGGGTAAAGAAGTATACATGATGCAACCCTAAGGTTTTAAAGAAAGTGGTAAAAAACACTTAATTTTTAAGCTGAAGAAATCTATTTATGGTCTCAAACAAGCTTCACATCAATGGTATCTCAAATTTGATGAGATAATTACTTCATTTGGTTTCACAGAGAACAAGATAGATCAGTGCATTTACCATAAGATTAGTGGGAGCAAATTTATATTTCTTGTTCTTTATGTTAATGATATTTTATTAGCTAGTAATGATATAAAGATGATTTGTGAAACTAAATAATTACTCTCTAGGACTTTTGATATGAAAGATCAGTGCATTTTTTGTTTTGGGTATTGAGATTCATCGTGATCGATTCCGTCATTTATTAGGTCTTTCTCAAAGGGCCTACATTGATCTTGTACTCAGTAGATTCAATATGCAATCTTGCAAAGGTGGTGATACTCTTGTGGTGAAAAGAGATAAATTTAGTAAGAAGCAGTGCCCTAAAAGTGATATAGAGAAACAAACCATGAATAATATTCCTTATACATGTGCAGTTGATAGCTTGATGTACGCTCAGGTGTGTACAAGACCAGATATTGCATACATTATTGGTGTTCTTGGTCGATATTTTTCTAATCCTGGATGAGATCATTGGGTAGCTGCTAAGAAAGTAATGAGATACGTGCAAAAGACAAATGATTATATATTGGTTCATAGGCGTGTGGATGATCGTGAAGCAGTGAGGTATTCAGACTCTGATTTTGCGGGCTGTCAAGATGATACGAAATCCACTTCAAATTATATTTTTATACTTGCTGGTGGTGTTGTTTCGTGGAAAAGTGTTAAATAAATGCTTACACAAGCTGAGTTTGTTGCATGTTATGATGCTAGTACATAAGCTATATGGTTGAAAAATTTTATTTCTGGTTTGCTTGTGGTTGATTCTATTGCTAGGCCACTTCGAATCTATTGTGATAATAATGCTGCTATGTTATTCTCTAAGAACAATAAAAATTCGAGTGGTTCTAAGCATATGGAGATTAAATATTTTACATTAAGAGACTTAGTAAAAAAAGGAGACATTGAGATTCGATACATTAGTATTGATTTGATGTGAGCTGATCTTCTAACCAAAAGACTCATACCCATAATTTTCAAAAAACATGTTTGTGATATGGGTGTTATGAAGTCTTTTGATGTGTTTGGTTAGTGAGAGTTTTGTGCTTGTAATTGAACGTCTAAGTTAAATAATTTTGCTACATTGCTTATTCTTATTTATTTAAATAAGTTGAGTACTTTGTGATTGTTTGTTATGCGTATGTGCACATAATATATATGTATAGCATGCTATAAGTTGTGCGTGGTGTGCTTAAAATTGGTGTGATTATCTTAAACTATGTTGGTTTCCAATTGTGTTTCTGAAAACAAAGGTTAAAATATATATTGTGTGTATTTTCAAAATGGAAATAAAAGTCTTATTATGAAACCTTGTGAATTTATGTTGCTCATTTGAGCATGTGTGAAAGAAAAATATTTAGAGGGCTGACAAAGCAAATAATGTATTGATCATATGTAAGCGTTATTTCCTTGCTACACTGCCATATCGAAAGTCAAATCGGTTAAATTGTTAATATTTGTGACTATGGATTGGTACTATATCAATAAGGGGCATAACTATTGTCATGATTCGATATTGATATTTTAATGTAGACAAAATTGTGTTTGAGATATCATTTTATCAATAAACTATATGTTTTCTAAAATTTGTGGCCACATTTGAGTTTATAGTATTCAGTCCGAGAGTCGTTTTCAAAATATTTTCTTTTATAAAACATGAAAACGTCATAATTAATATTGTCAAAGTGGGAGAATGTTAAAATTTTTTTTTGTGTGAGCTAATATTAATTATGGGTTTGTTTAAATTATTTATAAAACGGATTGAATAATATAATTTATTGATTAGTGGATAAGCCCAATTGAAATAGTGATCAATTGAGTTATGGGCTTATGACACATTTTGTGAGCCGATATAGAAGACAGTCAGTATATACCTATTTTAACATGGATATGTGATGGGTGGACCTGTTAAAATTTATTATAAATAAGCTAGGTCTCCTCTCCTACTTTCATAACGAAAATCCTAGTTGTCACGCCCATCGTAGCCGTCTTTGAGAATGTCAAAGAAAGGAAGACCTAACTTTCATTTCCATCCCTTCCAACCTATTATCCCAGTGTTTAATTTCAGTGGTTGTAATAATGGTTTAAAGCAATTTGAGATTCAACGCACAAACAAATATGAAATTTGTTTCCGCTTAATTGTTAAAGTTGGTGTTTTAAATTTATGCACTAGATTCTGAATAAAAATTATTACATCTTCAACAAATTAATATCTTTTTATGCTTCGTGTTATCCAAAGTTATACATATGATATGATAGCTCCCGAGGGATGAGTAAGTGTCATCTTCATAAGACATGAAAAATATTCACTTGTTTCACACATGGACCAGTAGCATCATGATAATGGCTTTATAACTATTACCTATAATGAAATGAATAATGTTACTCTCCACCCAAAACAAAATCAAATTTGTGTGGTTTTTACTCATTTTCCTTTATATTATTTAGTTCAAGTCCTCACTTCTCTACATAGGCATACCGATGAGTCTTTTTTTTTTTAAAAAAAAAAAAATCTATAAGAATAGAGAGCCTATACATTCTTAATTATTATATATTCATTACTCTGATAAATAATGCATGGCTGTTAGCCTGTTAAGTTATTGTGTGCTTAGTTTTTTAAAGCAATCTCAAATCATCAATATATATATCTATATATATATATAAAGTATGATTAGTTAATACTAATAAATTGTGAAATGCAGTTTAATTATACAGAAATGGAGTTTGTTAGAATGTATTTTTATTTTTTAATATAGATTGACTTGGTAAAAACCAGGTTTTTCAAGACATAGGGCCACTTTAGCGTTTAGTCTTTTGATGGACAAAAAGCCTCACCAACCACATTGACTTGGTCTAGATTTTCAAATGACTGGTCAGATTGGAAATTCGTGTTCTGAAACTTTAATGCCAAGTTGAATGTTAAAATTATAAAAATAAAAATTATTTTTAGCCTTATTTTTGCAATTATCTATTTTATATTTTTTAATATAAAATTTTTTATTTATAGTTATTTGTAATTAGGTAATTGTATATGATAATTATAATCTCATACATTAAATAATTTATTTTGATAAATATCAAAATTTTATTTTACATAAATAATTAATCTAATATATGATCATCTTTAATTTTAATGTTATATATATATATATATGTGATTGATTATTATTGAACCCCAACAAGGCGTAGTTTATGAATCCAAATTTACACGACACCCTCCCGATCCTAATTTTATATGCGAATGTTAATCCCCTTGGATCGCGCGTAAAAGAAGTCACCGACAGGACTAAAGTCGATTCAAATGACAAAAAAACCCCCACATGAATAAAGAATTCTTATATCAAGTGGCATCCCTTTTTTTTTTTTAAGCAATCAAAATGACCAAAAAAACCCAGGAAAAAAAAGATTTTGGCTTCTTGTATCGAGTGGGATCTGTTTGTTAACATGTAATTTTGTTCGCTAATGATGGGTTTCTTTCTTCATTAATTTTCCTCTAATAATTAAGCTATAGTGTACCCACTTTGGTAGGTTGATCTTTTAAAAAAAAAACCAATAAATAAGTTAATTATTTTTGCACGTATGTGTAAATATAATTACCACTTCTTTGTATTGTTAGATCGTCAGAAAGAAGTTTCTTAAGGATCTTTCTACCATCTTGATTGGATGATTAAGAAAACCCTTTCTTTGTAAGAAACAAGTCTAATGCAAGCTACCCTTTTGTAAGAATGCAAATGACATTTTATCCTAAATTTCTACCAATTTGACAAAAAGGTTTTTTTCTGTTTTTAATGCAGAAGGTAATAAGTAAAACAAATTATAGGGTCAATTTTCACTGTTATTTTAATATCCATGTATAAGCTTTCAAATTGAAACTCCTCTCTTCCTCTTATTATAATAATTAGTCAATAATTCGTGGGTTGTGCGGATTATAATTTAACATATTATATAAAATATATATAATATTTATTACACAAATAAATAATATATAAATACTTTTTTAGTCTTATTTGATATAATTACTAGTTTTTAATATATTTTTATTTTTATTTATAGTTTTTAATTAAATAATTTTATATATAAATTGATATAAATTTCAATCACTTATTTATTAAATAATTAACTTAATAAATGACAAATTATCATCCCAAATACATTTTAAATTTGATGCATGACAACTTGTTCTCTTAATCAAACATTGAAACTAAACTAAAATTAATTATATATATTGATTTCAAGAGGTAATAAAAGATAATTGCTATAGACTTAATATATTCTTGATAGTATGTCCGAAATATTATTAAGTGAATCTATATAAGTAAAATATTCCATTATTACATTTATTTTTCCATTTTTTCAAAGTATATAGAAATATTATTTTGCTTCTTTACGAAGTTAGAAATGGGTCAATGGATAGCTAGAGAGAAACAAACTAAACCTTAGCTAGCTTTTAGTGGAAAGCTAACATAATAATAATATGTAAATGTTCTACCTCAACTACCACAAATAAAAATTTCACTAAGCTAAAGTTGAATTATTACCTATGGCACTTGTTGTCAATGTCTTAAAAAAAAAGAAATATCTTACTTTTCAAATGCTGCTTTTTATTGTTTCTCTCCCAAGTCCTTGGAGTTTAACGCACTCCATATAGTCTACAGTCTACCCTAGAATTAGGGGTCACAACAAGGGCTTTTGGATTTCGACCTTTGATGTCTACATGTATATTAAAATCATTTTCTATTGACTAACACAGGAGACAGTTGACACCATTGCCACAAAAATTGGAAGCCCAACTTTCACCGTCCGTACAAAGTGTTGCACAAGTTACCCAGGCCCATATTTATTGCATTCAGAATCTTTTTGGTTTGGTAGTAATGGTGAATATTAGTGGTAGCTATTATTTATTATGTACATATATTTTATGAAATTGTTCTTCACCGTAAGTACCTCTTAGCACAGTATAAAGAAAACTGGCTATTGAAACACAATAAATATATTGCTAGTGGCCATTCATATGCTCTTACTCTTAGCGCACACAGGCAGATAAGGAAGGAATGCCATTGACAGTTCTCAAAAGGGTCACTTTCACTTCATTGGGAATCTGCCTGCTGCCCCTCAATATTTAACTCCAAAAAACATTACTTAATGCAAGTCGACTATTAATATTACACTTCTACTAATCTTCTTTGCTAAACCTCCAAATTATCGACAACCCTTTGTCAATGACCATCTCTTTTTGGTTAGTCATAATTAATTAACCCTTGATCTATAAATTATAGGGTAATGTTATATATATTATATAATATATGTGTGGACAATTTTGGTTGAATCCTTTAAGTCTAGCTTCTCTCTCTATATATATATTTTTATGGATTATGTAATAATCTAGAAGAGAGGACAAAAAACAAGGCCAATGGATTTATTGCCAAAATAATTTCCCACCGAAGTTCATCACCACCACAAAGCTACAACAATACACTTTCCTAGTTCTTTCCTAGACTAAGGGTCATTTCTTTGGGCCAGCCAATACACAAGACAACAAAGTGTACAGAACCCACGCCAAGGGTACTACCACTATTCTATGTTACTGTACTAGAATAGCACTAAACATTATTGCATCAATTATACGTATAGGGGTTATCAACTTCAGTTTACTGTTATTTTCAACTAATTTGTATGACTGGATTTGTGGACTTGTGTTAATGAATCATGTTTCTAGTCAATTGTCATAGATAATCTTTCAGGTTTTTCTTTTCAGCGATTGGTTGATTCAATATAAACACAACGAAATAAATTAATATATAATCCATATGTTTATAAAGCGTTTATGTTTTATAGTGGATAGATAGCGACAAAAATAGAAACAATGGATTTATAAAACTCAATTTTATGTTTAAAATTAAGTAATTAACCATGACATAGATCAAATTTTTTACTTTAGATGTTCAAGATTTAGTTTCCTGAGTTAGGGTGTGAAAATTAATCTTATGATTTAGGAAAAGACATTAAATGAAATCAATATTTGAATTTCTGACCTTTGATAGAAACTCAACTAATGAGTTATAACTTACTAACTAGTTTGACCATTTCAATACCTAACCTAATATATCATATGTAACTAAGTAATCCTCGATTTTGGGGTTATTATTGTCAATAGATAAGGACTACAAGGTGAATGGACTTCAAATCATTAAAGAAATTAAGCATCTTAGAAAATTCAAAGAGAATATATTGCGAATTCTATATAACTTGAAAATTCTTTCAAACTTTGTAGAGAACTTTGAAGAATCTGAATGGTCCATTCAAGCCCACTACTTGGCCATTATTGGCAGCTTATCAATGGGCCTATATAGGATTAAATACCTTAAACTTTTTGAATTTTGCTATATCATACTATTTACTAATTCACTTTCAAAAGTAACATTAGAATGTTTCTATATTTTGACTATATTACATTAACTAGGCTTTTCATCTTTTTTACCCTATATTTGAAAAATTCTACCAAAAAAAAAAAGAAAATAAAAAAATAAAATTTATTTTCTCCTTTATATATGAATAAATAAGAAAAGAAGAAAAAAAAATATTTTCTTCTTCAACAGAGAAGTATCAATTGCAAAAATATAAATTCATCATAATTCTTTTTAATTATTATATTCTTACTTACTTTAAAAAAAAATAAAGAGAAAAATAATAATTATTTTCTTATTTTTTTTATTTTTAAACAATGAAAAGTTGTAATAATTTATCTTATTATTTTATTTTTCTTTCTTTTTTTGTTTTACCTCTTCCAAACAAAGGGTTAGTGAATTTTTTTTCCATAATCAAAACTTAAAAAATTAAAAAATTAAAATTTTTTTTTAATAAATATCAAAAATACACTTACGATAACATTCTATTTCATCCATATCTCTATCATTCGTTCAAGAAAATCCAGGCTCCCCTCACCATAATTTGTAAAATAAATGAAATTCTCTATCATGAGATATTGCATCCAAACTCAGATCGACAACATCACTTATGATGGTCACTGGCTTAAGATGGTGTCTCTCCTGTGCCACATAAGGTCGAGCTTTATCGAGAGAAGTGATGATGTTCATATGGTAGGAAAGTGGTTCAAGGTCCCGGCCCCAATGAGCCCTCTGATACTTTGTAGCCTCACTAGTCGTCTGATCCATATTTCTCAAAATGAGGATCTAATTGTGAGAATCTGCAGCGACTTCGCTGAAATTTATGAGAAATTCAAGTCCATGGATTTTGAAATTGTGGAGCACTGACAACGTCAAAGAACACAAAGATAATGCCAAAATGTCCCCGACTTGGATCAAAAAGGATTTGAACAACTAAGATTTAATAAGCATTTTTATCGATGTGATGAAGAAGGTCGTAGCCTTCACTAGAAATATCTCGATGCATCTAGAGACTTCGCTCAACTTTTTATTTTTAAGATCTCATTATAAGATATAAACTTTATTATGAGATTGGATAAGTTTTGATTACGCCATAATTATATTAAAAGTAGTTATCACTGCATATTATATGATTTGTTTGATATTTTTTATTTTAAAATTTTACAAATTTTAAGAAAATTAGTACTCAATTAATTTAAGATATAAATCAAATTATTAATTCTTATTAACAACTAAAAAGAATTACTGACCTAATTTTTGTAATTTTATATATTTGATCCATCAAATATAAATACAACATATTTAAAAAAATTATAATTAATTCTAAGAAGATCTTGTTAAATTTTTTTAATAATTCATAATATTTTAAATTGTGCAAAATTAATATGTATATGATTTATTATAGTAATAATCATATCCATTATATTTATATAAAAATATAAATGATTAATTATATTTTTTAAATATAAATTTCTTTTAAGGAATTCAATGAAAAATAAAATAATTTTTATTAAAAATTAAAGACTAAACATAAACGATAATTAGTAAAGTATTTAAAATTCTTAATAGTATGACATATATCAAATTATAATTCTTTTTTACTAGTGATGTAATCAAATAATTTAACATTTAAAAATATTTAAAATTCTTAATAAAATGCTATATGTCAAATTATAAT
>CATIWR010016820.1:0-56943 GCA_949677035.1 Omphalea diandra | reverse complement strand
ATGTTTAATGTTATAATTTGATAGAAAAAATCATGATAAAAGCACCCGATTTACAATATTTGTTATAATCCTACATAACGTGGCTTAAACCCTCTCTAGCATTATTTTCTCTTTGTATCCTATATATAGAGAGAGAAAGCAAAAAATTTTCAACTGATAAATTTTTGGAAAAAAAAATATATAACTTTTTACTTAAAATTGAATGTCAAAATTGAATCTGAAATGTTTAAATTCCCTTTCCTCAAATACTTCAACAAAAAATAATAATTTCCACTAAAAAAGTTGAATCTAAATTTTGTCAATTTTATATTTTATTTAGATGTGAGATTGTAACGTCAAATTGTTTATAATTTCTGTAAAGTTTATAAACTAGGAATAATAATTTTTTTTCAATGTAATTTAAAATGAATTATGTGATTGTACGTAATCGATAAAAAAATTTATCTTAATTTGACATTAAGGTCCAATTTCATATACTAAATATAATTTGTTTTCAAACAATTCCTACACTAACATCAATTCTAATTAATTAAAAATACGTTCAAATTTGTAAATTATGCAGATTTTTACTGTTGAATTAGAATTTGGGACTTAAGAAATTTGGAAAAAAAAAAATGTTTCACGGCCCTATTATAATGCATGTCCAGTATGTTTGCAAGTCAAAATTGGCCATTTATTGAAACTTTTATTCTAAGTAGATCCAAAAGTTCAAATAAGGTATAAATGGACATCATTGAAACGTTGAAGGTTCAAAATGAGCTTTTATCTATTTATTTTCCACCCATATTTATTTTTATTATGAACAAATGACAACTACTATTTAATAAAAATGGTAATATTTTCTTGTTTAAAAAGAACTCATATTAGCATGTGCATATATAATTTGATGATTAAAGTGCATTTTGTGAAGAATGAGAGTTTCAAGTTCAATTTCCTCTATTCACCTTTGTAGTAGAAGTTATTTTCCATTTATATTTATTTTTATTATAAACAAATGACAGTTACTGTTTAATAAAAATGTTAATATTTTCTTGTTAAAAAAAAACTCATATTAGCACTTGCAAACATAGGTTGTGAGGAGCGAGGTCTCATATTCATTTTTTTATTTTTGTTACTTTTGCAGTAGAAGTTATTAAAAAGAAAAAATTATTGTTTATTATGTAATTTACAGTACTATTTGTCTTTTTATAAATAATATAAAAAAAAAAGAGCGTTTCTTTAACCAAAAATAGTAATGACCATATAATGATTTGACTACGGAGACATGGCACTCACACAATGACATTCCTCCTCTCCAATTTTCCTTTAAATTTTCATTCTCCTAAAAAGAAAAAAGGATTAGCAATGTAGTAATTATTGATGACTTATAATTATATAATAATGATTAATATACTTCTAATAGAATTGATTTATTGTAATTTTTGAAAGATGTTAATAGCAAAAGACAAGCTTATTCAAAGCAACATCAATTTTACTAACTACAACCCAAGAAAGTAAGTTTAATGACTTGATTAATAATAGTGACATAAAGTATCTCGTCATTAGATTTCTTCAGCTTATTTATAGGGAAAAAAAAAAAAAAAGACCCAACACCCACCAAACTAAAGTGAGCAAACTCATGATAATTTGCTATCAACTTACACTATTCAAGATTCTTAGGTTAAAGGCACTCAAGTTTAAAAATGCAAATTTTCAATTACTAAATACATGTTATATATTACTCCAAACTGATATTTTTTGAATTTTTTTGTTTTATTTAAGTGTTTTTATAAAAAAATAATTCATTTTATTTATAAAAAATAACACACACACATATATATATATATTAATATCAAGGTGGAGTAACTTATATGGCATTACTCAAACCATTAAATAATATAATTAAGTTAGAAACTAATTAAATAGGAATTAAATAACATATAAATTAGTAACACATTAATTATAATTACGAAGTCCATTAATAATGAAAGGCACCTGCATTCTTCATATAAATAATGTCCTAAAAAATAAATTTATACTTAGAACCACTTATATAATATTCAACCACATTAGTGAAAAAAAATACTCAATTTAACAATAATGCTAATTTATTATAATTGAAGATTTAATAAGAACAACATTTTCACATAAACTTTCTATTGATTTATTATATTACAATCTCTAAAACTTATTATTCATATTTGTTTTTTAATTTATATAAATATGAAAGATAAATTTTTGATGAAGTGTCATGATAAAAATATTATAATCTATTATTTAAAATTAAATTAATTAAAAACATTAAATAAACTATATTTTTTACTATCAAAATTTGAGTTTGTTATGATATATATATATATATATATATATATTTACATTGATGTGATTATTCTTTAAGATGATATGAAAATTCACATAGATTGTAAACTCTTTATTATCGAGTATTATACTCAAATCTTATCCAGTAATTACGTTATTCAATTCAAGTTTTATTTGATTAAATAACTTAATTTTTCAGTTGGTATGTGACAGTTTAATTTAAGAAAATTTATTTATTGTTAAAAAATATCTGTCACGAGATATAATTTAGTTGTGTAATTAAATTGTTCAATTTAAGTTTAGTTTGATTAAACAATTTAAGTTATCAATTGGTATATATGTAATAGTTTGATTTAAGAAAATATACTTATTACTAATAATTATCTATCAATATTAAAAAAAAAATGGGTCAAGAGATATAATTTAACAGTGTTTAGTTCTTATGTTTATTTCTTAGATAGTCTGAGTATTTTTGTGAATTATATTTTTCATCTCTAATTTATTCAAAATTAAAACTTTTCATCTTTAGTTTCTGATCATTTTTTTTTCTTTTAATCATATAAATTCAAGAAGTTTAAAATACTAACATTTCAAGATCCCTCATTTCTTCACTTTTATTTTTCCATAAAAATAGGGCTCAAATATTTGAAGAATTTGAGCTATTGAATCAGGCTAAAAAGTTAAATTCACATGCAAAATGCTCAGATAAATTTACAAATCTAATTGAATTTTTGATAATTTTATCATTTTACCTTTTATATTTTTATATATTAATATAAATAATTAAGCCAATGGAATAAATTTCAATTTCAAGTTTAATTTTTGGTCTAATTTGAATATAAAACTATCTAAATTCTTGAGTCAAGTTAAATTAAAGTTGTTTAGTTTTCAATGTAAAACTGGGATATACCCTAAATTGAGTTTTAATTTTCAGGTTTTAAATTGAAGTACCAAGTAATATTAACTCAAATAGTTAAGAAGTGTATTATTTTTTTTAATTATCTTAAACCTAAATTTGTTGTGAAAAGTAACTTTACAAAATTCACTAAATTTCGCATCAATAAATTTCAACTGTCTAAAAAATTATTTTTTAAAAAAAGAATCAAGTTCTAGTGGACAACCACATCTGAGTTAAAAATGGTTATTTGACTCGACCAATCGAGTATATATCCCACTTGACCCGAGTTAGTTGGATTAATATTCGACCTTATTTATGTAATCAAATTTTGTTAGTTGTTAAATATTATAATTCAAATAGAGTTGAATTTTATAAAATTTGCCTTAATTTTGATCCAATTAAATATAATATGTACTTTTATTATTTTTATAATTAATTACTTACATTTCTTGATTTATTTGTATGTATTATATCAATTATATTATATCATAATTCTATATAAATATATAAAAATGTAAATACGTAAATACATTATTAAAGATTATTTAAAAGTAAATAAAAATAAAAATTTATTGAAAACAAATTGTATGGATGAACTCGATTGTAGTCTAATTTAGGGATGAATACAAGATTTGAAAATTCTGAAATTTGATCAAATAACTAAATTGAACAGAATCAAAATATCCAAACTAAATTGTTATTGATTTTTAATTAAAATGACACTAGAAATTTTATATTATCGAAATTGATAACTGAATTAAACCGTAATGGTAATCGTGCCAAATTAGAGAAAGAGAGAACTCACTTAATTAGTTTATGCTACTAATAATTACTACTGTTAATAATTAATTTAAAATAATTTTAATTTAATTCTAATATGTAAGTTATTAATTATTATTTGTTAAATTATCGCTTATTTATTTTAATTATTAAATAATTAAAATGAGAAATATAAAATTTATTTTATTTTAATTCATAAAATTTAAAATAAAAAAGTAATTTTAATAAATTAAAATAATTGAATATTCAAATTGATGCTGAATTGAACCTAATTATTTCGAAAAAATTAAAAAATTGAACTAGATCATCCTACATTTATATGAAATTGAATAAAAAATGTAAGACAATATTAAATTTCTATTTTTAAAATCTCTAATTTAATCAGTCTCAAAAGTTTATAAGTCCCAACTTGAATCAAACTGTAATTGTTGGGAATCTAATTTAATCCAAATCAAAGCGAATAATAATATAAATATTTTCTAATCTTTGTCGGATCAAATTCGAATTTCGAGACATTCCTAGAAATCCGACCCGTGACCATTTCAAATCCGAATCCGAGTAGACCGTACGATGCATGTATCCTATCCTATCCTATCCTTCGGCCTCTAAAAACAATACCAAAATCACCACGCGCAGCATAGAACGGTGCAACCGCAGAGCCAAAGAGTTTTTCTGATCCGTGCGCATGGTTAAAAGAGAGATGTTATTGATGACAAAAACCCAAAATTACCTTTATTCAACAGCGAAGAGTGGAATGGAAAGCAAAAAGCTTTTGTTTTCTTATGATTCCCAATCTTATTTTCACGTCTTAAAAGTGTAAACAGCTCAGCTTGACCTGTAATTTTAACTGCTGGATAATTTTGCGTAAGAATCTTTCATCCACACAAACAAAACATTATTTCAAATCCCAATAATGAAACAATTTCATTCTGTCAGATGTTTTTGACTTCTTCCCTCTCTCTCTCTCTCTATCTCCCTCCCCCCATGTCACACTAACCATCGTACTCTTGATGATGGAGATGAAGTGTTCTGTCTGTAATGGACTGATGTCTAGTTGAAAATTATGGAATGGAATCAAGTAGTTAATGGCCTAATGGTGTCGCTGTTTTTACTTTCAATTACCGTTCTCTTTGCTTCTACAGTTCTGTACTTCCCCTACTATGTAGTCTTCTCTTCAAACGATCTCTTGAGTTGAAGACATTCTTCACTTGCTGGACCTCACCTTTCTTCAAGCTAGTTTCTCTCTCGAAACCACATTTCTTTCTCCATCAGACAATACATATCAAGAAAAGAACTTTGTCGTTGGCTTTTGTCTACCCTCTTTATGAGTTTGGTAGGAAGTGATTTACAGGCCATGAATCAAGAACTCCATCACCATGCCATTACCATATCATCAATGTGAAAAGTTCGTCACTTTCTCAATTTCTCCCTCTTATTCATTCACATAGAACAAAGTCTCTTTCTTTTGTCTACTCCATTGTAATTAATTATTCATCATTCTTCAAGAATCAATCCCCAGCAGAAATACTTCTCTACCTCTTGAGACAGAGACAACTTAATCGAGAGAGAGAGAGAGAGAGAAGCAGATTGTCTTTCTCTCTCTATCTTCAAAATCATATACAATGGCTATCTTCACCACCATTCTTCTTTTTCTTCTTCTCACCACCACCGCCAGCAGCGCGTCCACTACCCACAACCGTCGCCTCCTCCACCAACCACTTTTCCCTCTTACATCCACCGCCCCTCCAACCCAGCCACCTTCTCCTTCTCCTTCTCCTTCTCCTGCTCCCCTACCCCAACCTCATCTCCTAACCCAACCCAAATACCCTTTCTCCACTACTCCCCCAAACACCCCTCAAAAACCCTTTTTTCCATCCTTTCCCTCACCACCACCTCCTCCTCCTTCCGTCTCCTCTCTAGCCACTTTCCCAGCTAACATTTCCTCCCTTCTGTTCCCCCACCCTCCCTCCTCCGCCAGCTCTCATCGCCACCTCATCATCGCCGTCTCCATATCCCTCTCCCTCCTCTTCGCGGCCATTCTTGCCGCGTTATCCGCCTTCTTTCTCCACACCCGCCGCCACCACCATCACCACCACTACACCACGTCCGAGAAAACCTCACGCTCGGACAGCCTCCGCCTCTTTCATCCCAACACTGTCCCTTCTGACGGCTCCCCGAAGCCGCCAAAACTTCCTCACCGTCCTGGCGTGCCTAACACCAGCTCAGAGTTCCTCTACCTGGGCACATTAGTAAACTCTCGAGGCGAAATCGACCATCATCATTGTCATCAAAACGTTACAAATTTGAGCCATGCTGGAGTCAAGATTGGTGTATCATCTTCCCCATATCAGAAACTGGGCTCACCAGAGCTAAAACCATTACCACCATTACCTAAACACAACTATACACCTGATTACAGAAGCGGGGAGGTGCTGGTTGGGTCTTATAAAGAGGATGAAGGTGATACAGAGACGGAGGAAGAAGAGTTCTTTTCGCCAAGAGGGTCATCTGGGCGAAGAGAGACTAATCAAGAGAGTCCACTTCATCATATGGGTTCGAGTTCTAGAAGAGAGTTTCCAGGTGGTGTAGTACGGGGAGAGAATTATTTTGGGTCTAGAAGCTTTAACTCAAGAACTGCTTCATATCCATATTCTAATTCTTGTTCTCCTACCAATACTATACCCTCTAGTAGCCCTTCTCCGCTCTCGAATTTGAGTCCTAGAAGCATGAATGCTAAGTCTCCTGAGACTATCATCGCTTTCCCTGCTGTTCCAGTTCAGTCCGTGAAGCGATCACCGCTGTCCATTTCTTTGTCTTCCTCACCTTTGTCGTTGTCAGGGAAAGATTCAGAGAATACCCAGAACTCGCCAGAGCAAAACTCGATTTTGCCTGGTAATAACCTGTCCTCCCCCAACATAACCCTGAATGTTACTGATAAAGTTATGTCAACAAGAGTGCGACCGCCACCTCCGCCACCTCCACCGCCGCGGTTTTGGGAGATCCCCGTGGAGTTAAGAGTGAATAGGGAATTGAATTTGGGAAGTTGTGGGCCACCTGTTCTTGTTGCTCCTGCAAGGCCAGTATTGATTCCGAGTACAATGCCAGTTTTAGCTAATGAGCAATTGCAAACTAATGAAAGTGTCGAGAGGAGTGAGGAGATCCTGAAACCAAAGTTGAAGCCTTTACATTGGGATAAAGTTAGAGCAAGCTCAGATCGGGTTATGGTGTGGGATCAGATAAAATCCAGCTCTTTCCAGTGAGACACTGATGTCCCTTTATTGCTTTTCTAATGTTTAATTGAGTGTTTTTTTTTTTTGGTGCTTTATTTAATGTTGTTACTTTCTTCTTTGTTTGAATGCAATTTTTTTTATTTTTTATGGTTTTATAAGTTTGTAGAATGTTTGGTTTTGCTGCAGATTGAATGAGGAAATGATTGAGACTCTGTTTATGGTAAACAATTCGAATTTGAACGCAAAAGATAATAATGGACGGCGGATGTCTCTTCCATTGCAGAACCAGGAGAATCGTGTGCTTGATCCTAAGAAGTCTCAGAACATTGCAATACTGTTTAGGGCACTTAATGTGACCGTTGATGAAGTATGTGAGGCCCTTTTGGAAGGTAATTGCTTACCTGTGTGCGAGCTTTCTGAAAGTTATTGTAATGTTTGTAAATGCAACGAATGTCTGCTTACTACTATCTGAATAGTTTTTCGTTGGGTAAAATGTTCCTGGTTTGGGGGTTAGTTTATACTAGAAAGTGCGTTGTCTATGGAAAAATGCTAGTGAAAATTTTCAGGTCTTCTTGAACTTTAAAGAAACCACAAATTTGAAAGTGTCGAATGCTAATAAGAAGTGATCATTCTATTGCCGGTTGACTATGTTTAAAGCATCATAGGTTATCTTATGTCATTATGCTGATGATCAGAAGCAAAAAATAAAGAAATTTTTCTGTGTAAACCATGATTTTTTTTTTTTACTATAGGGGAAAAATGGGATTTCATTTTGGTTGATATCATGAAAATGTGTGGGCTGAATAAGAGGGATTCTTTCAATTTGCAACGCATGAGGCTAGATTGTTCTGAATAGTGGAAGTATGATAAGATAATGCTCTTGATTTCTAGAAATGTAAAGCCTTTGCTGTTGTAGCAATACTTACTATAACTTTGCTATTTATAACAGTGCATATGAAGAGTGAAAGATGAAGCTCTGTTTACTTAATGTCCTTGTGTTGGATGTTTTAAAAGCTAGATACAATGTCTCTTAATCATTAGAAAGAAACTAAGGTTAAATAATGTGTAACAAGTTTGATGCCCCCCCCCCCCTCTCTCTCTCTCTCTCTAGTGCAATGACCTCCAAAATTATTGATCCTTCTCTGATATGGCAGGCAACTCAGATACACTCGGTACAGAGCTTCTGGAGAGTTTATTAAAGATGGCACCAACTAAAGAAGAAGAACGCAAGCTAAAGGAGTTCAAGGATGAGTCGCCTTTTAAGCTGGGACCTGCTGAGAAGTTTCTCAAAGCGGTGCTTGATATTCCTTTTGCATTTAAGAGGGTTGATGCAATGCTTTATATTGCTAATTTTGATTCAGAAGTTGAATACCTCAGAAGGTTTTTTGAAACTTTGCAGGTAAATGTTGATTTTTTGATGTGTGCTTAATGCTTGTTGGGAGTATAAATGCAAGTTCTTTCCTTTCTGATAAGGCTAAATACTCTCAACAAACTATGTGCCTACTATGTGGTTCTGTTTCATCATAGATGGATGAACCTTGTTTCTTCTTCTTGTTGATATGAGTTTCTTTTTCTATCATGTATGGTGGTTTGGAGTTAGGGTGGAAGATAGGGGGGTGGTTCTAGATAACATAAGCAAAGTAAATAATTATAAAAAAAATTAGTCCAAATTTTAACTCTGAGAAATATCATTGGATTAGAGCTCTCTCTCCTTACCTGCTTTAAGATATCCTTTATGACACTTTAAAAACTATGCTGAATTTTTCCTAGTTATACTAGTGCTATCTCATGTCCTTGCCCCTTTTTCTTCCTGCTATGGATACAAATGTCCAATTCTGAAACTAGGAAACTTTGGTGCAATCTATCTAATTCATGGTCCTCATCGTTATGCTAAATATGATGCTTGTGTTTATTCCAGTGGATATGTTTAATTGAATTTCCTTTGTATTAGTCAGAACCTGCTTAAACCTTATGATTTATTTTTAGCTGAAATTTCTTTATATTATTTGGAACCTGGTTAAGTCAAAAGCTTTCCTGCTTTACGAAATACATGTAGCATGATGCTGATAAAACATTGCATTACTACTAAGAAAAAGGTTTTATAAGGTCTGTGCTAGGAAGGTACCTAATGAATAGAGGGGATTTTAAACTGCAGTATAAGTATCAGCTTGCTTAATTGGTGAAGTTTCGATATTATACTGGCTCAATATGCCAAAATCATTTCACTATGAAGGCTTTTTGTTTTTGGGGTGCGGGTTGGGGTTTTAAATTTGATTGGCAGGGAGTCCTACGACCATGTCATATCACTGCCGTTTGACCCATTAGGCCAAGTTGGATGGATACTTTTTAACAGTAGCAACATCTACCAGTAATATACAAATCTCATATTAGAGTTCAATTGGCCAGCTGCATATAGAGAATAGTTAGAATTGAGTTTGCATATTATAGTTTTCTGATAACATTTCCTGTTCTAGATATAGTGAAAGGATCCAGCAATGCATGATCTAGTTTATCTTCCTTTGCACTCATCTGCTTGGGATACTTTTGTTGTGATCTTCTACTTGCTGCTCATATTTCTTGTTCTGCAGGCAGCTTGTGAAGAACTCAGAAACAGCAGAATGTTCTTGAAGCTTTTAGAAGCAGTGCTCAAGACTGGGAACCGCATGAATGTTGGCACAAATCGTGGCGATGCCCATGCATTTAAGCTTGATACACTTCTTAAGCTGGTTGATGTCAAGGGCACTGATGGGAAAACTACTCTTTTACATTTTGTTGTACAGGAAATCATCAGAGCTGAAGGTTCCCGTCTTTCCAGCACAAATCAGAATCAAACAGCTGAGAAAACTCAACAATCAAACTTCCAGGATGATGTGGAATTTAGGAAGTTGGGCCTGGAAGTAGTTTCAGGTTTGAGTGGAGAGCTGACCAATGTAAAGAAAGCTGCAGCAATGGATTCAGATGTGCTTAGTGGTGAAGTTGCAAAACTTGCCGCGGGAATTACAAAAGTTAGGGAAGTTATGAAATCAAATGAAGAAATTACATTGAAAGAGAGTAGCAGGAAGTTCTCAGAATCAATGAATGGATTCTTGAAGAAAGCAGAGGAAGGAATTGTACGGATTCAATCACAAGAGAAACTTGCTCTCTCTTTGGTAAAGGAAATAACCGAGTATTTTCATGGGAACTCAGCTAAGGAAGAAGCTCATCCATTCCGGATTTTTATGGTGGTAAGAGATTTTCTTTCCATTCTTGATCAGGTTTGCAAAGAAGTTGGGAAAATCAACGAGAGAACTATATACAGTTCAGTCCGTCCTATGCCAGTGAATCCTAACCTGCCTCCAGTTTTTCCTGGGTTGAATGGAAGGCAGCATTATGGCTCATCCGATGATGAAAGTTAAAACATTTTCCTTGTACGGATCTCTATCTCAGGTGACTATTAGTTCTGCTAAAGCTCTATCACAAAATCAGTGGATTCGTAATATGGAGTCCTTTTGGTTCACCTCTGCCTTTTTTGTATCTAAATATATTCCGTTACCAGATTTTGGGTTAGTTTTTTGGTGTAATATAGAATTATGTACGGACATAATAAAGAAGCAAATGTCAGAATAGTTGAATCTATTATGTAAATCTATTAGAAGCTGAATTTAAGGTTTCCTGTTCAATGGTATTAGAAAATATGGCTGTTTGTTCACTTTGTTTGGATCGAATCTGTTGTAACGTTCAATTAGAGGTCTGATGATTGTCATTTACAATTTATATTAATAGTCTAATCACTAAATTTTGACTCAAATTTTATTATGATCACAATTTTAATTTTGATCGGTGGTGATCATTAAATTTTCATTTTTATTATATTAGATATAATCGGTAAATTTTCAGCCTTTTGATGATAGTATTATGATATGGATACTGCAAAATTTTTTTTGACCTGTTTAGTATGATTGAACATGTTTGAGCCATACATCATTAATTTGGTGGAACTGATAATCATCTGAAGTTTGGTATAACTGGCAAGCAAAAGCTAGATAAATAAAGCAACGAAATGGATTTTTTTTAATTAAAATTGGTTGATTTGCTAATGAATTCTGTATTTAAGAGTTAGAATTTACAAATGAATTCATTCATTGCAAATGAAATGAATTCCATGCTCTGCTCAAATACGACGCAGAAATATCTGAGAGATGAACTGTTTTCATGATTTTGCAATCTGGGAGTTCTCAGCATCCATGCGCTCAAGAACTCGACATGCTTCTTCTTCAGTAGCTGGAACAACATTCCGAATCCTCAATCCAACTTTAATGGCCTCAGGACGCACGGTGAATGTGAAATAGAACTGGTTAGATAACTGTCCAAATTGCATGTCATGCAACGTTAAAACAAAAAAAAAAAACGAACATGTAAGCATTGTGAACCAAATTTGAAAGGCAATCAGATTTATGAATGTCCTAGAAATTGGATCAATGAGAAAAGGCAATCAGATTTACAAATGTCCTAGAAATTGAATTGATGAGAAAAGCGTCCCATTTCCAAGAAGTTAATCACTAAATCCTGGAATTTTGCACCTATAGTATAAGTATCTGGAACTATTTCCCAGGAATTCATTGGTTTCTTACACTTAACTTGTGGGGTTCTACATCAAATTTGTGAAATTCCCCAAGTGTTTGAAGCAGCAAAGCGGAAAAACACTGTTTTTACTTGCCAACAGTTAAATGATGGTTCTTTTTTCAGTTGTTTTAGTTCTAATCCATTTAAATTCAGGTGCTTACCTCACTGGACCTTAGCTCAGGCCTTGTAACATGAGCTACAACTTCCACATTTATCAAAGGTCTAGCAGAGTCCTCCAGCTCTGTGTACAGAACACAAGACTTCAAGCGTAGAAAATTTCCAACGTCCACCTGTATCAATCCCTTCAGCATCAATTAGTAAATCTATTATAACAAGCCCCATAAATAGCAAAATCTGAACCTACAATGAGCTTTCTCTGGATCATTATGTAAAATGGCAAAAATTATAGCTCCATTCTCAACCATCTATGCAATAATTATTAATGCAACTACCCTTATTCATAGAAGGGCATCTCCTTAACAAGGGGGGAAAAAAAAGACCTGCAAGAACTTTTGCTGTATTTGCCATTTCAAGTAGTTCTTCTGAATCTTGTGAAAATTAATCAGCAAGGTTGCAACTCACAGGTTCAACAAAATCAACGTGGTCAACTTCAACAAAGCGTGGTGCTGCACCAGCAAATGCATAAGCAGTTGAAAAGGAGAGCTCAAATGCTTTGCGCATCAAAAATCCTCCGAAGATGCGACCATGAATGTTCCTTTGCTGTGAGTCACGACACACAAATGTGAAATTTGCTATAATAGCACTGGAGTCAGATGGATTGGAGGTCCCTGCAAAACATAATTAGGAAAATACCAAGTTGATCAAGGATGCCTTATTGTGGATTAGACATTAATCATGTCATCAAGAAATCACGAGTACAAAATTTCCAAGAAGTTTAACCTTCTTTAATTAAAGCACTAGAGTCACACAGGAAGCTAGAAAAGAATGGCAATGGAGAGGGAATTCTTGTGCGTATGTCCAATTAATTTCAAAAATAATAACAATAAGTGCTTTCACCTCCACTTCTTGGCAAAGGCTGCGAATTCTGAATATATTAAGATACATTAGCCAGATGATGTAATGCTTCCACAAGTGATTGACAGATTATCTTCTATATAGAAACATGAAACCATCAAGATTTAATGAAAATAGGCAAGCTTTTTTAACAGCCTAGAAGTTGTGGGGATAAAACAACACTTGAATGGTGCATTTTATATTAAAAAGGAAAGCACACTGTATACACTGTGTTTGGTATAAATAAATTTTATAGTTTTTATGAAATTCATTTGTAAATCCACATTTTGTGTCTTTGGTATAAATGAAAATTCATTTGGAATTTTATTTCATTAAGTTTTTAGAATTTATTATAATTAAATCAAATTTTATTAAATTTCATAGAATTTGTAGATGAATTCTAACATTATAAAGTTTTTCATTATGACAAAAATACCATTAGTTAAAATACTTTTTTTCACTTTCTTTCTTTTTTTCCTTTCTTTTCTCTCTCTCTCTCTTTCGTCTCTCTCTCTCTCTCTCTCTCCTTTTTTTTTGTATTTTTTTATATTTGTTAGAATTGAAAAATAACACAAAGACCTTTTTATAAAATAAAATATTTAATTGAATTATATACTTAACCAAACACAAAATTCATTTTATTGGAAATGAATTATATTTTCATTTTGTAATATACCAAACGTAGAATCATTTGCAAATGAAATGAATTTTACGATAAAATTAAACTAAACACTATGTTAATAAACATTTATTGCACTCTCCTTCCTAAAAGCTTAATGTAATCAGAGTCTAGCTCGTAAAAGAAAACAGAGGATCCATCATTCACCCAATACCTTCTGTTGACTGAATCACCTCCAATTGAATCTCCATGGACGACCGCCCAACCCATGTAACAGCACCAACTATTTGCAGATCAGCATCAACACGGATTGGTTTTCTCAAGACTATCCTGTCAACAGAAGCAGTGACCAATAAAATAGGCCTTGTTATGCCATCCTCATTGCAGCAGTGCTGGTCAACAAGTGAACTACTGATCAAAATAATAATAAGCAGTCAATATATAAAACAAGCGAAAATATAGACTATGACAGTTCAGTGTAATTACCTAGGTTGGAGAATTGCATTACTAAATATTAATATAATAGTCCATCGGAAAATTTAATAGAAAATACACATAATGGCAATATAATCATATACCATTCAGCTCTGGCTGCCTAGAGGATACTCTAAATGGAGCAAATAACCATACATGTATATAAATCCAGCATTTTCCAATTCAAAATCTTTAATCCTTTGTATTTTTGAAGAATATAACGAATAAACTTCTGATCAAAGACTTTAGGATTGAAGCAATATCAACTAACAAAATCTAAAGTGATGCTTATTATCATTTCCTGAAAATTATTAAATCATTGAAACGAATTTAGAACCCAATTCACTAGGAGAAGAAGCAATGACACCAACAAGCACAACTTCTCAAAAGCCTTCGTATTATACCTTGTAGGAAATGGTTCCAGCAAGAGCATCAAGATCTTCAACCAACTTCCCCATCCTAATCTCATTCCAAGGGTTCTTATACTGCTCTCTAAGTACATAATCAGACGCAAAGTTATATAGAATACTAGTCTTGCTCTTTGAAGGAGTTTTAGATAACAATTCACTATGCAAACTTCCATCAATTGATGAATCAGCAGGTTTCTCAAATATGCTTGATCTTGCTTCCCACAAAGCGTTTGTTACTGGCGAGTGGTACATCCCAGGCCACAAACTGATAGGTTTTCGAATCGAAAAGCCTGCATCAATTGGCGCAGAGCTCTCAGGCAATGGACTAACAGCAGAAACCATTGGTTTTCCATTCCCATTTTGGGGGTCTGAATGTTCATTTGAAAAACACCTTCTTTGAGCAAAATCGGAAGGGATTGCATCAAAGAATGAGGCTTTATTGCAAAGGCGACGCGTTGATGTTGAAACTCTACTTGAATTCGAAAATAACCTAGTTTGAGGATTGGAAAACAAGGTATTTGAAGTGGGTTTCAACTTTTTCCATGTGCTGGAATAAATGTTACACATGGGTTCGTTGCACAGCGGACGTTTTGACAAAAAGATTGAACTTTTTAAAGCACAAAATGACATAGGCGAAATGGGATCAGGAAAAGCTGCATTGGGTGTGGAATTTTGTTGCATGGACGAATTAAGGATGATGTGGGTGTCATTGGGTGGGGACAGAAGAATGGGATTGAACTGTGGATAAATGTATTTAGGGTATAATGATGATGATGAAGAGTTAGGGTTGGTTTAAGGAGATCGAGGGGCACTGGTCTTTTAATTGCTTTCATGATCAAGAAATGGAGAAGCTCTTTGTCTGCAGTTAGTTAAGAATAGGAACGATGTTTTCTTTTTAGGGTAGATCGTCGATCGATTTGATAGAGATTCCCAGACAGTAAATTTACTATTAGATTCATGTAAAAAACACTTTTATCTGCTATACTAGAGAATTTCCAATACAAATTGAATTTAAATCAGTCGAACATAAAAAATTATGTGTATAATTTTTTTTTATATTTTATGAATGATATTTTATATTTTTATATTTAAAATATATTGTGTAAGTTTCACCTGATTTGATACTTCACTATCATCAAAATCACAGAAATGTAAACTGTCTTTCTCATAAATAAAGGAGAAAAGTTAATTAATTTTGGGAAAGTGTGTGGTGGGGTAAGCAGTGATATGAATAGGTCATGTTTAAATAATTGTTTTATTTTATTATTATAGAAAAAAACAAAAAATATAAATAGATATAATACATAAAATTAAGAGTTAATGTGAAAATTATATATTTTAAAAATAAATATCAAATAAAATATTATTATTATTATTATCCGTGTTATATTTAGTTATTTCGATTAGTATTGTTATAAAGTAGATGAACAAAATATAAAAATTTACCAAATTAAATGTAAAAAAATGAAGGATTAATATTAAAATTATGTACCAAATCATAAAAGAAATCCAAACAGATCAGACAAAAATTCGACAACGAAAAATTGGAAGTCCATTTTAAATAGGGATGGTTGTTGTATTGTTCAATAAAATAATAGAAGGCAATGTTTCAATTTTTTCCCTTGAAGTTGAAATCAATGTTGAAAGTATTTAAATTAACTTTTTTTTAAAATTTAATTTAGAACACATCTTACACTTTAAGTTCAATGGAGTCCCTTATAAATTGAGTCTAGTCGTTGTTCTTGCTCACCAACATAATTCAACTTCTCGAAATTAAAAAAAAATCATAACAAAAGATCAGTAATTCCAAGGAAAACGGTTGCTTTGCTGTAATCATTTAAAAAATCACAAAAAAAAAGCAAAAAATTTAAAAATTCTAAAAATGATCATAGTTCATTACCGCTGTCTGTTTTCATCATCAGCAGTTTTGATCCTCCAAATCATTCAAAATGGTGACGAACAAATAGAATGGCTATAGATGACAAGGTGGCTGGAGGGGGATAGAGTTCCATCAATAGGATCTATTTATAGAGAAAATGATGAGTTCTTGGAAGGGAATGAGTCTAGAAATTTGGTAATAGATGCTGATCTTGCTTCAAATTTATGTAGATGTATGAACTAGTAGAGTTGATGAATAGAAACAAGGATGAGTTTATTAAAGGAGCTCAAGTATTTTTTCTCTTTTTGAAAAAGAATGGACTTCATTAAAGCTAAGAAATTACATCAGCTTGAACTAAAACACCTAAAACAACAAGTGTGACTTTTTTTTTTTAATTCTAAAGTTTAAACTAAATGGAATCTATAATTGTAATATTAATAATAGTTTACTGACTTAATTGAAATTACTACATACTTTATCCCACTTGAAAGGGACATCTTTCTTCATAAAGCGACTAAACCTTCCTGCTAGATTAGAGAAGAACCTTTTAATATAACCAACCTTCCTTGTAAAGCTTTGAGTTCATCAATATTTCTTGGCTCGAGTATTTTAAGAATGACATCAATTTTTGACTAATTAACTTTATATCACGTGATGAAGACTAAGAATTTTCTTGAAAAGACTCAAAAACATACTTTGAAGAGTTCATTTTGAGATTGAACTTTCTTAAACATTCAAAGACTTTCTGTAGATCTTGAAGATGGTCAAATACCTCTTTAGACTTCACTACTAAGTCAACAATATAACATTTAACAATTTTATAAAACATATCATCAAAGATCTTTTGCATGGCCCTTTGATAAGTAGCTCTCGCATTTTTCAATCCAAAGACTTCACAACTAAGTCAACAATGTAACATTTAACAATTTTATAAAGCATATCATCAAAGATCTTATGCATGACCCTTTGATAAGTAGCTCTTGCTTTTCTCAATCTAAAATGCATAACTTTATAACATTATATTCCTTTTGGTATTCTAAATGTTGTGGCTCCTACATCTTATAGCCATCAAAATTTGAAGGCAGTTAGAAAACCTATCTAAAAATGACAACTTAGCATATCTGATGGTAGCATCAACTGTAATTCCAATAATGAAAGGAAAGTCATCTTTTGGACAAACATTATTAAGGTCTCAAAAATCGGTGCATATCATTATTTGTCCATTCTTCTTCTTAACTAAGACTATGTTTCAAATCTAAATTGTATATTGGACCTTATGAATAAAACAAACTTCAATCAGCTTATTAAACTCAACTTCAAATGAAAAAAATCAACTCAGGTTGAAATTGCCTTTAAGCTTGCTTGATAGTCTTGTCCCTTTTCTTATTGACAGATATTGAACTACAACTTTAGGTACAACCTAGGCATTTCCTTATATGACCAGACAAAGACATCACGATACTTAGTAAGCAGCTCTATGTAATTATGTTCTTCCTTAGTAGCTTAACGTACGTTTAGAAAGATAGGTTGTGGATCTTTTTGTGTCCCAGGATTGATCTTTTTTAGTTTATTAACTGTAGCTTTACTTCCCTGTTTGAAAATAGGCTAGGCCTTTTAAACATTTTCTTCCATCAACGATCCATCTTGATCGCAATCTTCAACAGTGAGATAATATGCTCCCATTACTTCATTATTTACTTTTTGCTCGTCATCAACTAGATTGGTGATCACCACCATTTGTTGTTGAGCAATGTGTTATCTAAAAAATATGAAAATTAAATGTGTTAATAATATTTTGAATGTTACTTGGTGTAAATTTAGGATTGTCTGTTATTTTGATCTATTATATCATTAAGGAGTTGACTAAATGATGTGTCACTGAACAATATTATTGATTGTGTCTTGTGATTGTGCTCTTCTAAGAAACCATCCATTTATAGCAACTAAGATGATAAGGAACTTAAAATTCAATCTAATATGACATCCATATCATATGACATGTTATTCAATTTTGACTAGAATTACAAATTTGACATAATTGCTAAGAAGTTTATAAATTTGGATAAATTAGCCAAAATTTAAAAATTGAATATAATGGTAAAAAGTTACAAAAGTTTGGATTTTTTTGAGAAGAGAGAGAGAGAGAGAGAGAGAGAGAGAACATTGTGGTCCTATGGGTTTTAGATTATAAATTGATATTTGTATACAATCTCTTTTCACATAATTTCAAGTACCTATTCAAGTATTTATATGGATAATTATTCTTTTCTAGATACATACTTGAATAGGTACTTGAAATGATGTGAAAGGAGATTGTATACAAATACCAATTTATAATTTAAAGCCCACAAGATTAATGATCACTTTGACCTGTGTATTTATCTGTTTGAAATAATTTTACCCTTTACATTTTATTTGAAACTTTTTTGTCTCTAAATTTATCTGTTTGAAACAATTTTGTCTTTCATGTTTTGTTTGAAACTCTTTTGTCTCTAATGTTAATATAACCTTACATATTTACCATTATTAGAGATAGTATTAACTAATCTTGTAAACCTCTATGATACGATAATTAGTTTAAGTGATATGGATATAAATTATTTAAATCAAAATGATATGAAAAGCTAAATAAAGAGAATGAATTTTTCACCAGTTAGGGGCAAAAGAGTTTTAAACAAAATATAAGGGGACAATATTATTTTAAACAGATAAATTGAGAGGCAAAAAAATTTTAAACAAAATGTGGAGGGTAAAACTGATTCAAGTAGATAAATTCATGGCTAAAAATGGTAATTAGTTCCAAATATATATATATATATATATATGAACGACGACGCTTAGTCATCTCGAGAAAAGGAAGACGATTTAGAGAAACGCTGATACACACGCACTATATACAATAGAGGTAATGTCGGCTTACTTAGTTTAACTTTCCTATCCATCTCTCTCTGTTCAAAATCAAAGCCCAAAACCGGAAGGTAAGCGCGAAGAAAACCCTTTTGTTTTCTGCCTTTCATCTCTTACTTTTCCTACTACGATCTATCCACTGTTTAATTTAATGAGCAATTGCACTTAGAGCATAGCTTCAGTTTCATGCTACTTTGCAAAAAAGGTTGTTGTTTTGGATTTTCATCGCAATTAGAATGTAAAAATGAAGAAATCCAGTTAGCATGGCTGTGTAATTCTGCCAAAAAAATATAAAATCAAGTGCAGGGTAAAACATTTGTCTGAATTTAGGTATCCTTTTTGAATACTTTCTACTCTTTGCTGACAATTACATGGTAGCGATTATTATTAGTTCAGTTATTTTAGATTTTTTTTCAATTTTTGTAATTGTTGATTTGAGAGGATGTTAGATGATTTGATGGCAGTCCTCAAGATTTAGCTTTGCTGTGACGGTGTCGACATAAGCTATTTGGGGCTATTTTCAATTTATTATCGCAGATTAAGGTGCATTCTAGAATTTTTGTAGGGTTTACTATCTTAATCATGCTTGAGAAAGTTATTGTTTTTCTAATTTTTTGTGTGCACGGGTGTGGGTCTTTTGTACTTTGGGCCGTTGGCAGCTTAGTTCTTGATGACCAATTAGTCTAAATGGGTTCATGACGCTACAGGAGAGTGAGAGACCTCTTCTTAGAGCATGTTTAGCGTTGTATTAACAATTTCTTTAAACAGTGTCTATATCTTTTGTAGATTTGTTTTACTTTTGTAAAGAATATGCAGAATCTTCTTATGTATTTATTGTGCAGAAATATTTGGGTAATCTGTTCATGTATCTATAACTATCTATAACTTAACATGTCACTCAGTTTTTACAACATGGCTTCCACACAGTGCATTGACTTTCTTTTTTTTTTAAAAAAAAAGGAAATTGAAGTTACTAAAATTTAATTATGTTGTGTTGTTTGTCACTTGCTAATATACTTTAGCTTGTTGCTGTTTCCATCTCTTGAAGAAGATTGTCTTCGTCATACATAAAGACGATATGAGTGCAGGAGGCGAGAAGGGATCAACAACAACAAAAACCCCTGCAGACTTCCTTAAATCAATTCGAGGGCGACCTGTTGTTGTCAAACTAAATTCTGGTGTTGATTATCGAGGTTAATCTCTCAATCTCTCCATTTATGCCTGTTATTTTTTTTTTTATATTTATATTTTCATTTTGATCAACATATTGTATTCAAATTTTCTTTTATTGTAAAGATTGTTTCACTATAAGGTTATCATTATTCGTCATGTAAAGCTTTTTATGTTCAGAATGAAATGACTTGTTGAAATTTTCTTTGACATTTACTATGACTAGTCATGCTGACACTATGACCGAACTATGTTACCTGGTTATATGAACATTTAGCTTTGGTAGACTGGACGTGACTGTTATTTATGATGAATCACCTATCATAGTGGCCGTTTCTTTCTTCTGAAAGCATGACAATTTTGGTGTATCTTGTTCATTGTTGTGCACTCTCTCATTTTTCATTGTGTGGCTGCGATACAGCAGCATGTCTTGGGCGGGATTTCTTGATACATAAATACTCTTGTGCAGGTATTTTAGCATGTCTTGATGGATATATGAACATAGCTATGGAGCAAACTGAAGAATATGTTAATGGGCAATTGAAGAATAAGTATGGTGATGCTTTCATTCGAGGAAACAATGGTAAGGAGTGACTTATAATTTTTATTTTTATTTTTACTGAATCTTGTGAGTCAATTGATGTGGCTATGATTTGGAATCTTAGTAAATATTTCTATAATTTTCTATGCAGTTCTGTACATTAGTACATCAAAGAGGACATTAGCCGATGGAGCTTAGCAGTGCACTGTTTGTCGTAGTGGTAGATTCGGGCCAAAATGCTTATTACGACTATCTCACTCACTATGTCATGTCGCTTTTGAATTTGGATATCAACCAATATTCCAACTTGAACAAAAATACCAAAACTTCATGTTGCCAGTTTAATATCTTCTGGAATGTCTTCTGGATTGAGCTTTTCTGAAGGCTATTTGTGAGCGATGACCATGTCTCTCTCATTACAAGGGTCCATCAAATGTCTTTCCTTCAGTGATCTATGTCTGTAGATTTTGTAGTGTTGCACTAGTTTTCGACACATGGTCTTTATAAGGTCATCTGTCAACTAGAAAATGCTCAATCATATATTCAGCACCAAGAGAAGCGAATCAGCGTGTTATGTAGGTGCTAGTAGTGCTGGGAACTCTGCCCACAGACCCATCCCTTAACACCTAGTATTTCCTTGTTCAAGGTATTTTTACCTGTCATTTATCAGCTAAAAATGCAATTTCAAACGATTTGAAGAAAACAATCAATCTATGGCACATTTTAAACATCCTAGTGCCTTATGGCAGTCCGGAATTAAATTAATCGTCAGTTGAATGGAGGGACCCCTTTCAGAGATTGGAAAGATTAAATATGGAAGGTAATAGGTCCAGATATAAAGATGAGTACTTTTGAAAGAGTACCTGGAAAAGATTCTGTTTGATTTCAATATCAACTTCTCAAGCGATTATGTTTCAGAAACTCTTTTAAGCCAGATTAGTCTTTGGATGTGCGGCATTTCTGGTTTGAGGATGACCGTCTAAAGGCTTATTCTAATGCTCAGATTTCAGAGTTTATGATATGGATATGATTTTGGCATTTACTGCTCCCACCAAGACCCCCCTTGATGAGAGTATCGAAATCGTCTCCCTTGTGACAATAATTTTCTTTCACACGGAATATTAAAATGATAATTTTCAACACTCAATTATATGAAATTTGTCAGTTGTAACTAAGCACAATTAGAAGGCTGGTCTGAGCCAAGTAAATTGGAATTTATCTTTGGAATTTTGTCCAAAGACTCCGATTTTGAAGACCAAAATAATTTTTTTTTTAAAAAAAAAAAAGGTCCAAGACAGTATTCCAGTGAATTGCACGCTTGCTATGGAAGACAAAAGGCGCATAAAACCAGATTTTGTCCAAACGAAGAGAACCATTGTCTTGTGATCATTGTTTCTATTTTACGGTTGCCATTATTTCTCACAATAGGCATGACCTGAAGATACAAGGTAATAGAATTCAAGGTCTCGTGACAAACCAGTGTGCCTAGACGAGATGATCATCATTTCTATTTTACAGTTGCCATTATTTCTTAACGTATGCAAGGCTGAACACCAAGTTCTCATAATAAACCTAAACATGCTGAGATGAAAATGGCTTGACTGGGCCCTTTGCGGCCTTTACTTTGCCAACCAGTAGTTTCCACCTAGCTTCATCTTTTTTAGTCTGCTGCTGCATTTTCTCCTTCAAATGCCTATAAACAAGGAAGCAGAATATTAATAGTTCATTTAGCTACCCTGCAACACTCTAATATTTTATTCTCCCGTTCTACCAAGTTAACCACATTTTAAAAGTTCATTTAGCCATGCATAGTCAGCAGTCAAACGAGTAGAGAAAAGAAAAGGATAAAACATATTCACTACCAATAAACTAATAATTGTTAGAAAATTAAAAGAACCAAATTGACCTAATCAGTTAGTTACAATCCTAGACCATACTCCTACACAAACCATTGACAGAATTGGCACAACTTGGAGTAATCCACCTAACGTGGATAGATGAACTGATCAAGTATAACCAGCACACAACAGAACTTTTCAATCTGCATATAGCTGGTAACAAACAATAATTCATTAATGAACTTCCAATCTGTATATAGCTGGTGACAAACAGGAATTAATTAATGAAGTCACTGGTTTTCTATGCCATGTCCATTAGCTGAACCAAATCACAGACTGATAATATCAACTGATAAACAAATAGTATCTTAAAATTTTCAGCGATTACTAACATCTGTAATACTTCATAGATGATTGACTTTTTAACATAAACAGTTGTGTTTTAACATGTATACATATACATAGAAAAATAATGTAAAATATGAATGGGTTTCAGACATGCATTTGTGTTGTATACTAGAAATGGAAACTCATCTTTATTTTGATTTCTTCTATTAAACTCTTTACGTTCTGCATTCATTCAAATCCTTTTTCGACTCCAAAAACTTATTCATAGAGGTAAAAGTATGCGTATAAGTTTCATGCTTACCTACAAAGAGGGACCTTGCAAGAATCTGGCTCATTACATATACGGGAATGCAGTTCAAGAAGCTGCCACATGCGCTTGCAGTGGACACATCCGCCAGGAACACGAGTCTTACAATTGGAGAAGTGGCGGACTAAATTTTCAAGCCCTTTGCAAGCAGGAAAATTGCATGTGACTTGGCCTCCTTTCAGCACTTTGTCACGAGGACCAATTGTCCTGCACCCATCCCTGCATATGTGAAGAAGGGCCTCCATTGCCTCAGAGAGTTGCAAGTATACCTTTTTCTCTTCCATTTTCTTCAACCTCTCTTGTTGTCTCTGACAGAAACAAGTAAAATTATAATCCCAATTCCATGGTTTTCTTTCAAAGTATTTCAATCAACCAGAAAAACTGAGCTAACAATTTCAAAATTTTGAATATTTATAGAGTAACAGGACTCATAAGCATGATCAGAATTTAGAACTTGAAAACTCAAAGGTGGGGGTGGAAAAACTGTCAGTTTGACCAAGTAGATATCCACTAAGGCAATAAGGTTGCTGAACTGCTGAAGACTCTAATGAACCTTTTTACACAAATGGATCCAGATCGTATTCCTTCCAATAAGCATGGTATCCCAATTTCTGGACTATGGTTCATATATAAGGGCATTCATGATGTGTCCCATATCTGAATCTGACAAAACCAATAGATAAATTCCAAATAATTTCCTGACCTTGTCTCACGTGTCTAAAAACATAATGACAAAAACCTAAAGACATGCACGTAAGTTTAGCTTCCTGCCTGAACAGAGTGATGCTGCATACCATTGTTCAGGAGTATAGAAACTATTCTTAGAAAGAAAATCTGAAACAAACACAATGCTCAATGCAGCATGTAACATACTGCAAATAATTAGCTGCATGTTCGATATCTCTGCTGCGGACAAAGATTAGGAACTGACTTACAGAATCTGCTTCAACGACGGACTCCACAAGCTCTTGTTCAAGGGCAGGATTAGCACACTTCATAACCTTCCAACCTTCAGTTGATGATATAGATTTGAAGTCCTTGACAACCATACGAACACAAATAAAGGAAAGCCGCAGTGCATCACAGTTCCTTGCTAACTGAAGGACATCAATCACATTGTCTTTGGTTAACCAACCTTGCTCCAGAAGGTGTACACAAATCCTTTTCAATGATGGAATTGAGTATGAGTGTGACAAGGCCAACAAATGAAGAACATACTTCTTCATCTCTTCCTCCTCAAAGCTGCATTAGGTTATCAAAGAACAAATATTTTTAATTATTTAAGTAAGAATACCATAATGCACAGGGGAAAGAAAGAAAAAGAAAAAGTAAAATGATACTTTGGCCCAAAGTCTTTTGAAGACAGCAATTTATTATTCAGCATCTATCATGCCAGTCTATAACAAAAATTTTCGTTAAGCATCTTAAATTGACTAATCCACGAAGATTAATGTCCACACAACCCTTGATTCATCAAATTACGACTATGGCACGACCATGGTGCAGCTATGATCTGGAATATCAAACTGACTCAATATCACTGCTTAAACTAATTCTCGACAGCATCTTCCATAGGAAGTACCTAATCCAAGAGGAAACAAAAATATGAGCTAGTGGTAGACACGGTAATCAACAAAGATAACAAACTAGTGGACTATTCACAAGTTCCAATAATTATTCACTATATAACATACGTCGATGCATAATCATTCAGTTAACATAACATTTAACAAGAAACATACACAAATGCTATAACAGTAGCACTGCCATGCTTCTGAAACGGTACGGGTTACATATTTTAAGGATGAAATAAAAGGAAAAAGATAATTCTAGTACCAGGATGAGTACAAAAACCGAATGAATGCATGGACAGCTTGAAAAGGTACACCAAGAATTTTGATGCATCTGATTCCATTTTTAAGTTTTGATTGCTGCAGAAGACTCTGAAGAACTGGTGATGCAATACCCTGCAGAAAATGAAGTTAAAGCTGATAAGGCTTTAGCCAAACAACCTAATCTTAAATTTTCACTGATTCAGTATATTCAGAGATTTTATATATGAAAAAAATCACTTGATAAAATGTGTACTGCTTTTCTGTTTTATTTTCCGGCGGCACCAATAAAGACTTGCTGAACAGTGAACATGGCCCCAAATTTTCTTTTAATATCCAAATATAAAGCATCAGACTTTCTAAATGCACGCAGCATTACCTAATCAGTTCAATAATTTGAAGTGAAAAACTCTGATTCAAGTGTGGGTCAGATGAAAATTAGGACACTCCCATTTTACCAGATGCATAGAGGAAGTTCAGTTTAACTCACCAAAACATTGAAATGAGCTGGAATATATGATTTTCCATCTGTAATAACATAGACATCTGCGCCATACCCTTCCTTGAATAGCCTGTCCCATTTATCCTTGATCTCCTTTGGGACAGAACAACTATCTGAAATCTTTTTATGATCCTTGGCTCTACTAAATGTTTTATCAGGAAAAGGAGGTGGTTTGGGTATATTACTGTTGTAGGACAAAGAAGAGGTAGGAGATTCCAGCACGCTTAAAACATTGGCTGAATTAACTTCCTCCATATGTACATTGAAACATCTACCAATAGATTCACCAGCTGCTGACAACCAGGGGGAATCAACATCTGGTGAAGCCATCAACTATTGATGTTTCTGTTATATCAAAAGGAAAAAAAAAAAATCTTGCCAAGAAGATCTGCATTAAAAAAAAAAAAGATAGTAATTCACTAAAAGTAACAAATTAAATGAGAATCAGAAAAGGGAGGAGAAAATGCACAACAGATCATCAGCAACAAACTCAATTATCAAAATTGTATCCCATGATTGTATGATAAGAATTGATCATGTAAACATTTTCCTACAAGGAACGTCAAACTACACATTATACAATAGAAAATTTGAAAGAATTATGAAACATGAAAAGAATCACTAGCAAAAATAACTTGTAAACCATTCATCAAGTTTTCCTGGATTGAAAACTTGGACATTCCTTGCTTTGAGTTGAGATATTTTCCCATTTTCATAGAAATCCATTAGAAGAGAGAACTTCACTAAATCTGACAAGAATACAAGCAAGTTTTGCCGAACATATCAAATTGCTTAAAATCCCTAAAACTGGGTGAGACACAAATAAAGGTAAGATTTCACAACCCAAAACATTAGTAAGGGATATAAAACTCTCAGAATTTTCCTTTTACATTCATTACAGAACTACTTGAAGTGAAAAGTAATGGGACTTGAACCTGAAAAGAAATGATAAAAGAAACATATATGACCCAAAAAATTCCTCTCTCTCTCTCTCTCTCTCTATCTATATATATATAGCAGAAGGGAGATATACCATTCCCACCTCCAAGTAAGTGAGCACATATCAGTCTAATATAATTAAAATATCCAGTTTCGAACAAAAGTTAAAAAACTTTATCCATCAAACCCCGGCTAAACAATCTCATCCAATTCCAGGCATGAAAGTAAGTGTAAACCCAGATCAATAATTTCCTTTGCACCGTCCAACTCTCAACAAAAAGTACAAGAAGCAAACAATTTTATCTTCTACATAAAGATCAAGATTTCAAGTAGCGACGCTTACCTTTAAAAACAAAGAGCAAAGCTTCTCTCAATCTTTAAAAAAACAACGAACAAATCTTATCTCAATCTTTAAAAAACAAAAAAAAAGAAATTAAGATTTGCCCGATCTTCTTCAGACTTCTATGCTACATGCGTATACATATCTCTCAGCTGCAGCAGCAAATTAACTGAACATCAATTAATCAAGAATCGTAACTAACGTCATTATAAAAGAAACATATATTACAATTGTGGGGGAAGTAAATTTCTGTGAAATTTGATTGCATGGAAAATTTGTGAACTGTGGCAAGTATGAGTGACATTCCGGACCTTTTTGTTTCCAGGGAATGTTTACTATTTCCGATGAAGATCATTTTTGATAAAAAGGTTGTTTCATTAGGATTCTAAATTGACAAAAACATATTAAATCTGATTTTAAACCAAATAAAACTTAAAAAAAGCTTAAAGAACCATAAAATCTACAAAAAGAAAAAATCCCAACAGAAATGCCAATAAAAAATCTGTCATACAAAGAAAAATATGGCAGAAAATGAAATAACCTGAGACCATTATGTCTACAAAAACAGAAAAGAAAAGAATAAAGCTGGAATTGAAGAAGAAGAAGAAGAGGGTCTATAAAGAGAAGTGCGTTGGCATGGAGATACAAGGAGACGGATAAAGAAATAGGAGACGCGTGCCTGAAACAGGAGGGAAATTGAGGCACGAGTCTTCCAATTTTTTTTTTTCTTCTTTTTCTTTTCTTTTTTTTTTTTTTTAAAGAACTCCATAGCATGGAAATTTGTACTTTCCTTCTGTTTCTCTTTCCATTTTTGGATTTTTATAAAGCTCTTGATAATTTCTTTTTATTACTTCCTCGTTTACAATATCTATTTTTTCAGAATTATAAAATTAAATTAAAAAAATAATTAAAATCAATATTAACTAATATATCTTTAATTTTCTTCTGTTAAAACTTTATACTAATATTAATAAAAAATATTTAATTAAAAGAAAAAGGGAAAATGATGATTAATATTGATTAAGATATTTTTATTAGTGTTAATATTGGCTAATATATTAACTAATATATCTTTAATTAAAAATAATTTCAATTAATATTGATTAACATATCCTTAATTGTCTTTAATTAAATCCATACTAACATTAATGAGAAAACATTTAATTAGAAGAGAATGAGAAAATAATGATATGGGTAAATTTGAAAAATAAACAATTAATATTATATTAGTAATGTAAAATGACAATTATATTGAAACAATTTTTTTCTAAAATGATAGAGATATTTTGAAATGGGAAAGTATTACTTTTATTAAAAATGGTAATTTTTAGGTCTTCATTATATTTTGTGGTTTTAAAAATATTTTTAATATCATCAAATTAAAAAAATCATTTTCAGCTTTTCTTTGACATTATGATTATGATCAAAATTGATGGTTTATAAAATTTACTTAACTTGTTAATAAATTTTGCTAAAAGATGCTAATAAATTTTCTATAAATGTTTATATTTTCACATACGTTTTTAAACTTTGTAAATAAATTATAAATTAGTGAAGTTACAATTTTGATTCAGCCACAATTATTAGGATTTTGTGAATGAAATGTTTATACTTAATAATAAATATGTGAATTTATTTTCAAAAAAAAATTATTAATAAAACTTACAAATAAAATGAATTTACTCTAATTTGAGCATTATTAAATCAAATATAATCATAGATCAAATATAACTTATTTAGTTTATTTCTTATATGGGGACAAGTAAGGGTTTTAAATTTTAATATATATATAAGTCTAATAAAAAATAAAATTAATTTTATAGCCTAATTAGTCCATAACTTTTATTTTGCTTTATTTAAAATTAAAACATAAGTGAAAAATATAAATAAACTTCAGGTATTTGAAAGACGAGAAAAAAAATTAAATTAAAAAAAAACCTTACTAACAAAATTTAAATCCTTAAATCTATTTATATATCCCACTTAAATAATTTGATTCATCCAATTATCATTATCACTGTCACCACCTTTTTCTCCTTTAAATTCATATGCGGATTTGTTTTCATTATCCAATTCAAATTTGAAAATGACAAATATTTCAGTTCATTTTAGATTCCTATAAATTATGTATTTAATTATTTCTATGCTTTATTATATATAAAAAAAATATCTAAGAGTGATCATTATCAATGAAAGAAGAGTCTATGGACCATATAAAAGTGAAGGATGAGAGATTGGAGACAAGCCTATTGAGATGTGATGTGGATTCATAGGGGCTTTAATTATATGGGTGAAAAAAATAAATTCAAAATATTATAAATATTTGATATGATTTTAATAGAAAATTGAAAAAATGATTATATAGTTACTGGAGTCAAAACCTAAAAACGATTTAATGTAATATATAAAGATAAAAAATGAGTTAATGTGCTAGGATAAAATTGAGGGAGTTCATAATTTTAATTCTACTTCATATGCTGTATCTCTTTTCTTCTTTATTTTTATTTCATAATTTGATTGCTTGATTACCCATTAATTTTGAACAGAGATAATTATTATTAATTATCTATATACCTATTAAAATATATGTACTGTATGCATGCCACTTGTAAAATAAGTGAAAAATAAAAATTTTGAACTAATTAGAATGTAAAATTAATTTTGTCTTTGTGAAAGTTTAAGGGATAAATTAGTTTTTATATTATAAAAATAAAAATCTTATTTATTTTGATGAAAATTAGTTAACAAGATTGGACTTTCATAAAAAAGGTGTGTCATATTTAATTGTGTGCAAAATAAAAAAGAATTTATATTTTCTTTTAACTACTTGATTTTTTAAAAGAGAAAAAATATAAAAAAAGAAGAAATTAACTTTTTCAAAAAAAGTAGCAAGAACATTTAATTTTTAAAAATATTTCCTTTAACTAATAATTATTTAAAGATATGTTTATTAAGTGATGAAGATAACCTCTTGTATTCATAATATACTTCCATGGAAGTTGTTATTTAAATTAAATAAGATATTAACTAACTCATTAAAAAAAATGTGCACGTGAAAACATAACATGATGGTTAAAACGCGTATTGTGAGAAACTGAAGTCTCGAATTCAATTTTGAGAAAACTATTTTTTATTATGTAACTCATAATTTTATTCGGTCTATCAAGTCTCCTATAGATCGGACACTTAAAAAGAAAATTTTCTAAAAAATACTACGTCCATTAAAAATAAGTCATTTTCAATCAAATAATACCATATTTTTCCTCCAATAATTTGTTGACAGAAAAAAAATATGAAACTTTTATTTTAAAAAAATCAATCACATCTATTTTAATTTTTTTTATTTTATTACGCCATAACATAGGTCATAAGTATTATTAGCTACTTCATCAATATCAGGTAAAAATTCTCATTACATTAATGGATTAATTAAAGGAAGGAAGAAAATAACAGACTCATATTCGAATATTATAACAACTGCAATAAGTTGGCCGTCTGCTGGACAGTGCTTTTCAACATCCTGTCCTGGCTTCTGGTTGAAGAAATATTTTTATAGATTGAATTCACCAATGTTTTCAGAATCAAACAGCACTAGATTGGTAAAAATAGTTTAGTTTTGATTCAGTATTAAAAATTAATTATTTAAAAAGTAATCAAAATTAAAAATTGATATTATTTTGTAAAAAAGTTAAAAATTTAAAAAATTATATTATTTTACTTAAAATTTAAATTTTAAAATAGATTTTATTACTTTATCATATTGTATTTTTAATTTTAAAATATTTTTACATGTTTTTAAAAAAATTATTTATCAAATCTAATCGATCGAATAAAAAATTGATTAGCTGATCGGTTCGATCTTCTGTCTTATTAGAACTCCTTATGTAAGAATAATGAATCATTCAATAAAAAATTTATACAAGATACTTTAAATATAAATTTATAAAAATTCTAAAATATTATTGATAAAATATCAAATAAATAATTTTTTTTCATAATTAAATGGATTCACTGTTTTACCTGAATATCGGGGACCTAAAAAATAAAAAAGGTGTGAGCCCCTCAAAATTACGTAATGGAAAACAACAATTCAGGACGAAGTCCATTATCACAACTTTAGGTTGATCAGTGAATTCTTCTTCCTGGAAATCAAGTCAATCAAATCAAATCAAATTCCGTAATGGATATTCACTGAATCAAATCCACAAATATCTTACGTCATTGTTGGGCAGATGCATGCCCCTTCATTTTCAGTCGTATGGACTACAATTAATGTCAACTTAATTGCAAGGTTAGAATTGAGGGAAAGATTTACTTAGATCAAAGATTATATATTTATTAATTTAAATAAAATTATTAGTGTTTTTATATTCAACAAAAAAATTATTAAATATTATTAAAACAAAAGTAGTTAATATCCGCATTTATACACGTAATAATTTTTTTAATTATTTTTCGCTTAAATATCTTTCCATTAAGATAATAAATATTATCCAAATAGACTTGTATTTTTTCAATACAAATTTTAAATATATATATATATATATATATAATAACTCATTTAATTTTTCATAAAAATTTTAAAAATATATAATTAAATTAATTAATTTTTCTATACAATCATTTAATTTTTTATAAAAATTTTAAAAATATATAATTAAATTAATTAATTTTCCTATACAATCATTTAATTTTTCTATACAATCTTGAAAATATACAATTACTTAATTTTTATATATTTCTATTTCTAGTTTTACTTGTAGTTAATTTTTTTATTTATGCCAACTTCTCATTAACCCATTAAAATTCAACTAATTATAGTTATTTTTTATTTGCTAGTTTAAATTAATTATAACACTAAATATTTACTTAATATGAATATTAGTGAATTTATTATTGTAACTGTGCATCACACGTTAATAAACTAATATACTAATAAATTCATTAAATAGTTATGAATTGTTATTTTATATATTACTATATTAATACTTATTTTATGTGTCTGTATAATTTTTTTTTACACTAAAACATATAATAATAAATTGATTAAATAATTATGAATATGTATTTAATGTAGTTTGAGATAGATGTACATAATAGTTTGTAAGAGAAATTAAAATTCATTTTAAGCTTTCATTTATAAGTTGTAGTTGTTTATGTTTGAAGTTTAGTGTGTTAGCTCGAGGAAGCTTGTTATTTATGGAGAAATATTAGAAGCAATTTTTGTTTTTTTAATCTTTTAATTTTTTTTATAAATACTCGTCGACTAAATTATTAATTTAATAAGATTCTGTTCTTGATCCTTTTTATTTATAAATTTATTAATTTAATAAGATATAACTTTTTTTTCTTACAACTGTTACTATCTTATTGTGCACATTCATTAATTCTCTTACTTACTAAAAATTATGTGCCTGTAAATCTGTCATTTTCATTTTATAACAAAAACATATTACTCCTATTGCAAAAAAAAACAATAATAATATGCACTAAATTACACAATATATTTAGTAATCTTTATATGCATCTAAAATAATATTTTTTTAGTGGCCATAATTTAGGTAAAAAAATATAAATTTTTGTTTTGAGAGCAGGTTTATTTTAATATTTTCTATCACATCCTAAATAAATTGTCTATTTTTTTAGTGGCAAGAAATTCTATTGACTAGAATTCCACACAAGTGCTAAATTATAAATTATATATTATCAATCCTAGAGGAATCTCTTGGAATGGTCGGTGATTTATTGTTTTTCCTCTGCAATAAGGACGAGAGCTTTTGGTCCAAAGTCAGGCAAAGAATTATATTCATATACTGTGGCGATTGTGACATAAAAAGAATAATAAATCGAACAACAAAAGATAAAAAATAACTAATTAACGTACTAAATGGTAAAATATTAATATTTATCTTTGGATAAAATTTATTAACAAATAAATTATAAGTATATATTTTAATATCTAAAGTAACTATTGAATAAATTTTTTATCAAATAAATCTGAAATAAAAAATATTAAAACAATAATAAAATTTATTAAATAAAAATCAAATGTAATTGATGCTTACGGAACAATTTATGAATATTCATCTTATAGTTATTTATTTGAAGATAATAATTAAAAAATATAGTAAAATAAAATATATGTTTATAGGAATTAAGAGATTGGAAAGTAAATCAAATGATAAATATAAAATAACATTAGTGTCAGAATTTAATAATATTTGAAATAAGATATTTTACAAATTTATATATTAACATATAGTAATAAAATAATATTGTTTATTTTATATTATTAACATGTAGAATAATATCTATAGTATCTAATTGTTTTTTATTTATTTCATATTCAAAGTATTAAGTTTTTTATTTAGAAGAAAAAATATTAAAATTAATAAATTTATTTATTTTAATTCAATATCATTAATTGAGTATAATTTAGATATTTTAAAATCACAAATAAAAAATAATAATGATAATTATATAAGTGAGATATAATATTTATATTTAAGATAATTAATTTAATTGAACTTATATTACATATTTAATGAAAGTTAATTTAATTATCAACAGATAAATTAAATTTTATATAGTATAAAATTTAATTATACAAATTTGAAATATTATTATTATTATGATTATTAGAATTACTTTCCTATCAACTTTAAAATTTGGCTTTCTTAATCTAATTTTATTAAAATTTTACGTTGTACTTTATTATATATTTTTAAATTTATATGATTAAAAATAAAGATTTTCATAATATTTTTATTAATATTTATTTTGTCTTTTGTGAGAATGAAAGTTATGATAAAACCTTTTTTTGAGCTTTTACAAATATTGATCAAAATGTAGTAATTATCAAATAAAAATTACGACACAATTTTTTTTTGATAATTTAATATTATATTAGTTTTTTTGGACGGTCCGGCACGGTGACGGGACCCATTGGCCTGATATTAGTGGTGGCTGGCTGAGGTTTTAGACAAGAAGTGGGGTCTATCTCAGACGTCCATACAAGAGACAATGAGACCTAAGACGACTGAGCAACATTCACCATACACGTGGAGGAGTTGACAGCAGTGTGTGGGCGGTGGCTACACAAAGGCCAAAAGGAGTAAAAAACTAAAAAATTTCATTAAAAAAATATTTTTTTATTTACAAATCCAATCCTGGAACTCATTCCATTCCATTTTTCCAAAATTGTAATGGTTATAATTAAACCCCACACACACACACATATATATATATAAATGATAAGTGACACGAGAGAGATATAAATAATATGTTGTTCGTATTTTTAAAATTGATTTGATCAATAAATTAATTATTAAATTAGATAATTTAATTAGTTTAATTGACACAATTCAATTAATTTAATAATAAAAAATGTTATTAAAATATTATTAAAAATAAAAAAATATTTTTAATAATAAAAAAATTTTAAAAATTAGATCAAAACTAATTATACTGATAATGATTTAATTCTCAATTTAATCATTTTGACTTGTTGATCACATCAATTTTTTAAAATACTAATATCACCCTTTTATATTATTTTTAGTTATTTTTTATTTAATAAATAAATTTAAATAAAGATGTTATTTATTGAATCAAAATTTTTAAAAAGTATACACTACTAGTCAAGTTAAATTTGGAGTGTTAAATACATATAATATAAAAAATTAATAATCAGTATTAAAATCAAATAAAAAAGTTTATAAAATTGATGTTCAATATAGAAAGTTGGTCAATTCATCATAGTTTGAAGCTACCAATGAAATATTATATGTTGTATTATTTTCATTGAGATGCATTTAATAGTCTTACCATATTGTATGTTATGGTATTATTTTCATGGATGTGCATTGAATCGTCTTACATGGGGGCAAATGGTCCATTCATCAACAGAAATTCGAAGGAAGAGGGACATTTCTCCTTTTGGGAAGGAAGTCCTAGTTCATGCTCATCTTTCTTGGGAATGACTTGCTAGATCTGAGAAATGTTGCCAATCATTGAAACATCATTTCTTTTAATCCTTTTTCAGCCCTTACCTATATATATATAATAGATTAGCAAACTAAGGGATACTCTTTGCCCCATTTTTATTCAATGGTTTTAAAGCTAGATCGACTAGTGAATTGATAATTGATTGATTCGTGGATTGATCAGTCTAACTAATTTTGTTTTATTGATTTAATAATAAAAAAATTTTACAAAATATTATTAAAATAATTTTAAAAATCAAATATATATTTATATATATAAATATAAAAATATATTCATAATACTTAAAATACGAAGATTACCTTGAAAACCAAACCAAATATAATCAAAATGATCGTCAGTTTGATTCTCAATTTTATCGATTTTACGAACCAATCCGATCTGATTTTCAAAACCATTATTTTTATCTAGTTAAACTCTTTTGTCTGCAGAATGTTGGGAGATGACTTGAAAGATTTAACACACAATCCAATGTCCTCGTTAAATTTAATTGAACGTATCTTGAGATTTGGATGTGCCAATACATGATAGAATATCCTAACATGTGAACAATGGTGAATATCCTTAAGTCATACTAAAGGAAAAAAGGAGGTGCTTGCTAGGATGACTTCAACTCATCTAAATTTAAGTCTTACAATTTAAACATAACCTGATACCATTAAACAAGTAAATGAATCAAAAAATTATAATTTTTTATTAAAAGTACGAAAACTGAACCCAACAGCTCCTTTTCTTCTTTGCGTCTCTCTTTTTTGCCAGCTTCTTATTCCTAACCTTTACCTCTCTTCGTGAACGATGTCTATCTCATACTCACCAATTTCTTCTCATCGCCTTGTCGTTGTCTCAACCATCCTTCAAAATCTCTCTTATTAAATATTTATTGCTATCTTCACCATCACCATCTCTATTTTCAAATTTGTCATTCTCTTCTACACTTACTTTTCAAGGTTTCTTAGCAAAATTAGAGACATGGAGATTTGATTTTAAAGTTTTCTTGATAAATTGATTTATTATTGTATGGTGGGTTTGCTTTTAAATTATAAATCTTGAAACTGTTGCCTTCATCCTCTCACAATGTTATAAATAGTAGTATGCTACATGGGTTGGTTTTCTTAGCAAAAGATTAGTGTGGTGATGAATATACATGGTGTATTCTAGTTTACCTACAAAGGCAATGAAAATTCATTGTCGATTGTTCCATGAAACAAGGCCTGTTCTGGTTTAGTTGATTTCTTAGGTGGTTTTTTGCTACTCTGCTTTTTTTTTTTTTTTTGAAATTTGATTGTTTTTCATTTCTTTTGGACTTCTTGCATTTGTTCTAGCTTTATGGCTTGTTTTTGAGCTGGTTTGTTCTTTAGATTTTTTCTCTTAGCTTTGATGTGTTTAGGTTAGAGTATGAGACTGATCTAAGTTTACTTAATATTCATATTAATTTCTTGATTTTCTTGATTGCCATTTTTTACTTTCTCTTTAAAATTTGTGTAATGATTTTATCCCTCCATTTCTTATTTCATTTTTTTAATATCAAAATTTTTTTTTTATTTTCAATGTATATGCAAGGGCATTAAATTTTCAAGCAGATATTGAAAAGGATATCAAGATCAAGAAAATTATATTTTTATTGTGTTGTTTATGTAGATGTTAAGGAACAAGAAAATTATACAATTGATGCCACTTATGGACTAATATATTTTTTTCGATATATTTTGTCTAAATTATATAATTCTTTTTGGACATATATAATTTTTTAGTATGAGTCCTAGCTTTTGATATATTGATGAAATAATTAGTATTAAATGCTAAAAACTTTTGATTATAATAACTAATATATGTTAAAATTTAATGTATTATAATTGTTGAACTTATTGCAATTTTTTTCTTTTTATTTTGTTATATGGTATGCTAAGGGATATAGGAAACCAAAATTGAATGATATGAAGGTGAAATTCAATTTTATTGCATTGACAGATAAATAACGACGACATGATTTAGTCGCAAAATTAAAATGATTATATTTCTTTTTTTTTTTATAAAATAATCTATGAAATTACATAAAAAATACAATAATTTTAAATATTTTATAATTTCATATAATATTATATATTTTCTCTATTATAAAATATATTATGATATCACAAAATATATCATGATATTACAAAATAGTTATCATGACATGATTTTTATGTAACATAATTATATTTCGTTCTTTTTACAAATTAATCTATTTAATTACATAAAAAGTACAATAACTCCAATTATTTTATAATTTCATATAGTATTATATATATAATCAAGAGTTATTTTATTCATCATTTTTTTTTACCATATTTAGTTTTATAAAATAAATCTTTATATTACAACATATTGATCAAAACATAATTTTATGTAAAGTGGTGGCATTTTTAAATTGATGTATTGACTTACATAAAAATCTAAAGTTATTTAATAATTATAATAACTCTAATTATTTTTTCTTTATTATGATATATTCTACAATTCTTTAAATTTTTATAGTTTTTAATTTTTTATTACAAATAAGATGGATTATGCACTTATTCAGTTTTTCTTGCCATATTTAATTTTACAATTTATATTCTGATATTACAAAATAAATTCTTATATTATCCACTTTTCTTTAACACTTGTCTAATTTCTGTTCTTTTATATAAAAAATAAGAATGGTTATATAATTACTTACTTTTTTTTTTACCACATTTAATTTAACTAGTTTGCAAAATAATAATATAGTTTTTTATTACTTACAAAATTCTTTTACAATATTGTAACAAAATTGTTATCTACATTTTTGTAATAAAAATATTATTTACATTTTTTCTTTGTTATAAGTGTGATTTATATTTTTTTTTTTATTTTTCAATTTCACATACAAATTTTATTTTTAAATATTATTATAAGATCTGATTTATGTTTAAAAACTTTACTTAATTTATGATTAATAAATAATATTTATTAAATTAGCTTGGAATATTATTTTACAAATAGCTTTAATATAAATTATCACATACAAATATAATATTTACATATTATATATAAATAAAGAAAGAAGAGAGAAACCAAAATTTCAAATTCACTTTTATTGTGCGATTTTTCTTGTTCCACCTAATCTATCGCTATTTTTATCTTATTCTCAATAGGTAGCCGGTTGTGTGTTTCGTTTTTTTTTTTAAATATCAATTTTTATATATCTACATGTCACTTTACCCCTCTCAAGTTTCACATGACTTGAAGGTCTTCTAAAAAGTGCCAAAAAAGAACTGTGAATTTTTGTGATAATAACCCCTATGGTAAGTTGTTGGCTCATACAACTTCTTCACAAAAGAAAAGAAGAATTGATTAGTTAATAAATGTTAATTATTAAGATTGTGTTTAATGGTTACAACTATTTGCACTCCTCTTAGATTTTTTTATACTCTTTAACTGCAATCTTAAATATAATCTGTTTATTATTATTATTTTTTTTTGAGTTTCTTACACTTTCTTAGAGGATTGAAAGTTGCAATTAGAGAGTGCAAGAAACTCTGAGAGAAGTGCAAATAACAAGAACCGTATTTATTTATTTTGACTTATACTATAGAGTTATAGAAAGTAAATAAAATAAAATATAAAAATTGATCAAATTAAATATAAAATAAAAAATTTAAAATAGGGTCTAAAATATGGTAATACTACAGGTGATGCGAGGCTTTTATTACTAATAACATTGATATATTTTGCTCAAAAAAAAAAAGGTTGATATATAAATATATTAAAATTGTTAGTGTGGCGTCTCCTTTAGACGTTCCTCATAGCTTTGAAGTCTATTGCACGTGTTGTGAGCTATTGCGTGTATAGCAGCAATCCTTTCATTCAATTATTATCTCGGACTGTGCAACACTTACGATGTGTCTAGTTCTATTAAAATATTTTTTAATCAAAATTTATAAATTTAATAAATTTATTTAAATAAAAATAAATCATATGAATTTATCAATTATCTTTAAATGTAGACACTTCTCACCCATTATTACTAATTAATGATAATCACTAACAATTAATGATATTTATAAAAATTTTTAATATGTTTTTTTACGTTAAATAGTAAATAATTTAAATAATTTAAATTTATTATAATTTTATAAATAAAAATTAATATTTTATGATATATTTTAAATAGTAAATAGATTATTTAAAAATATTTTTTTAAAAAAATTATAAATAAATTATTTCATAATATAAAAAAGAGTAAAATGAACGAAATTACACTATTGACAACACTCAAGGACAGAAGGAATCTCCAACCGGTGAGAATGGGAACTTGCACAGCTGAGATAGAGCTTCCATGTCTGTCAATGTAATTGGAGTTGTTATGTCGTGTACCTTGGATCACCATGGTTCATGGTCTGGGCATGCGTGAACATGCGATAATTAAAACAGCGCAGACATTGTTTTTTTTTTCCTTTTTTTCCTTCTTTCTTCCTTTTTCAACATTTTATTCTTTCTTTCTTTTTTTAAACTTTAACTGCAATAAATTGATTCAATATTTATAAACTAGAATACTTATTTTCCATTATCACTTACTTTAAATTAATTCAAATTTTAAAAAATTTTATTTCTATACAAAAGTTAAATAAATTACATTTTTATTTCTAAAAAAGAAGCATACATCTTTTCTATGAACGAATTAATCGATGTACAATATCAAATGAAAAACTAACGAATATGAATACTATATATGATGAACATTATACACAAAAAGAATGAGCATTACAGTAATAATCAATAAATATGAACAAAACTAATAGAAAATTCATCAGAATAAAATTGTTATAAATAATCCAAAATACCAAGAATTAAGGAATGAACATCAAGCTTTTTGAAAAAAAAAATTATATATTTTTAATGGACAAATTAACTCATATACAATGTTACATAAAAAGTAATGAACATTAATACTATAGATGATAAACATTGACCATATAAAAAAAACAAACATTTCTACAATAATTAATGAACGTGAATAAAACGAATGAAAAATACATTAGAATGAATATTGCAAAATTTATTGTTTTAGGAGATGACTAAAATCATCCTTTAAAACTTAAAAAACATCGTCCCTAATAGTTTACGAGACAGACTTTAATTAGCCCCAATCTGCGTTCCTATAGCTCTCGTCCCCATAACTATATGGGACAGTAAACTGCCTATTATCCTTATTTATGGGGATGATTATGTTCTTAAGTTTTAGGGACGATTGTCGTCTCTATTTATGGAGAATATTATTATCCTTATTTATGGAAATGATTATTGTCTTTAAGTTTTGGGGACGATTATTGTCTCTATTTATGAGAACAATTATCATTTCTAAATTTTAGAGACAACTATCGTCTTTAAAATATTAAAGACAAATATTGTCCCCAATTATTTTAGAAATGCTAGTCATTCCTATACATTTTAGGGATATTTATAGATCCTAAACCTTTAAGAAAAACATAAGGATGACTATTACTCCCGACTATTTTAGGACAACTACTGTTTTAAAATACATAAATAAATAATTTGAAGAAACATTATCAATATTCAATATAAAAAACACAAGATATTATTCATAGACAATAAATTAATACAAAAAATTATAGTATATTAATCAAAATCAATAAGTACATTTGATAAGTCTATCATGCTCAAGATACATAAATTTTCTTTGGTACTTGAAAAATATTACAAGATAAAATGATATGGTTCAAAATTTTTTATAAATGAAAAATATTATAAGAAATAATTCAATTTCTTTAGACTTTTTTTGTTCTCTACAAATGAAGTAAAAGCATTTGATTGTGCTTGTATTGAGCATCACTACCTTGCAATAAAAAAAGAAAAAAAAATTACCCAAATGAAAATAGTATAATTTGGAATATATGAAAATTATAAACACTAAAGTGAAATTAAACAAAAATCAAATCCATTATTAACTCAATTTAGAAATCATACAAATAAAAAATCCGCTTGGAGATTCGCCTTAGGAACTTTTTATATGAATTGCTAGTTTGCCCAAAAAAGTCTAGAAATCAAGTTTTTGATCAAAAGATTAAAACTCTAAAAAAACTAAGTCATTAAAATCTCAATCTTAAAGGCGTCACAAATGTTGATCACTCTTTTAATAAGTCTAATTTTGTATTTTATTAAGAACACAAGGAAGCAAAACATAAATTTTTCAAAACTCAATAATATTGATTAAAGATTAATTCATCCATTTCGTAATATAAGGCTATGACTTATATAAAACTTTACAAAGAAAAGTTTCCTATATAGAAAAAGATCTAATATCCCTAAACAAAGTTATATCTAATTAGAAAATATATGTTAAATAAGATACCTACTAAAAACGAAGTAAGAAAACTAAAAAACGACTAGCAAAAACAAGAATATCGAATTGTCGCTCAAAATGCACAGTTGTGTGCATGGTCGTGCCACTGGTTACTCGCCTTCGATGTACGATTGTGCACCAACTTTCATACCATTATTTTGTTACTCATCATTGATGGACGGTTGTGCGCATGACCATGCACTAACTTTTTGCCCAATTTTATCTTTTCGAAGCATGGTTGTACACATGGCCGTGCTTCCCAACTGCATGGTTGTGTGCATGGCCATGCTCTAATTTTCTACTGACTTGTAGTTTTCTTCTTGAGCTTCCTTCCATGCAATTAAGGTATAAAAGGACTTGTTTTTTTTATTAGAGGAAGATCTTGCTCTTACAATTCCATGATCAATTCTTGCAAAGTTTCTTTCATTCTTTTAGTTTTTGCCCTTGTCATTGGAACTCCAATCCCTTGCAATAGATCTTGAAAATACTTAAGAATGTGTTGGCTAACACCTGGATTTCCATAATTAACCCTCTTTAAGCTTGCTTTTTACATTAATCTTTTGATCTTAAGTGAGTCGTCATGATAGGTATTAATTAGTATCATATCATACCCCTCTCTTCAAAAAGATTCATTCTCGAATCTTTACCTACATCAAAATAAAAAGAAATATAAAAAGTTAATATAAATAAATCTAATACTAAATTGTTGTGTAAGTTCCAAGTCTTTCCACCAAGATCGAACACAAGTCATAATTTAGCAATCTTATTGAAAAACAAATGATTAAGGTTAATGGCAATATTGAATAAAACATGCCATCACCATAAAAATTAAATCATTTCCACATTTTGATCTAGGCAACTGGACCAACAGTTCCATCTATCCACCTAGACAAGAGGATTGAATATAATGATGATTATAAAATCCCTCTGTTTGCATCATTAGATGCTTCTATTTCCAGTAATTGGCTCAGTACCAGGCCATCTAGGTCAATCATATATGTGTCCTTTGGCAGCATCTCTGATTCAAGTATCATGCAAATGGAGGAAGTTGCGCGGGGCTTAAAGAAAGGTAATTTCTATTTCTTATGGGTGATTAGGGCTTCTGAGGAAGCAAAATTACCCAAGACATTCGTTGAAGATCTGGGCGATAAAGGCATTGTAGTAAATTGGAGTTGCCAAGTAAAGATGCTAGCTAATGAAGCTGTAGGTTGCTTTCTAACACATTGCGGTTGGAAAGTCAACAATTGAGGCATTAAGTTTGGGTCTACCTTTGGTGGCAATGCCTCAGTGGAGTGACCCGCCGACCATCGCCAAACTGGTTGAGGACGTTTGGAAGGTGGGAATTAGAGTTGAAGTTGATGAAAATGGGATTGTGAGCAGAGATGAGATTGAGTTTTGCATTAGAGAAGTAATAGAGAGAGAAAAAGGGAAGGATATGAAAAAGAATGCTGAGAAATGGAGGGAGTTGGCCATAGAGGCTGTTGGTGAAGGTGGGAGTTCTGACAATATCATTAACGAATTTGTATCAAAGTTGATAAGCTCCAAACACTTCAACTAGATGCAATTGTGGTTGTACTCTTATCTTCGATCACAAATAAGATTGATTCAAATGTCAGTGCTCTTTTTTTTAAAAATTTTTTTAATATTATATGATGATACCCATCTTTCTTTTGAATTTTTTTAAATGCTACACATTTTTGCGATGTTTTTAAAACAAGATCAAAAGTCGAATTGCTTCCACGAAGTTTCCTAGTTCAACTAGTCGATTTGATTTTTCTTTGAAAATAATCTAATCTTTCAAATATAGTATAAGATTAACTGAACAGTAATTCTAGAATTGTAAAAAATACAAGTTAAACATAAGAAAAAAAATCTTTAGATATGATGGATATTAAAGAAATAAAAATTGATCATTATTATTGTAACATTTAAAAAATTAAGAAAAAAATAACAAAATTGATAGAGTAAGGGAATTCTAACTAATTATAAAAACAGCGATAAACTAACTATATTTACAGTGAAGTGATTTTGATAGGTGTTGCAAATAGTTTACCTTAATCAACCAGCTATTATTATTGCAAAAACAAAGAAAAAAAAATTATTTTTTCATGACGTCCAGGACGTGGCCGACACTGGAGACCAACGAAGCGGGCATAAATGCTTTCAGAACTCATAGTTAACCTAACATGTCATACAATTCTACAATTAGGCACAGACACGAGAAGACTCATCTCTACTCAATTCCATAATCATATAATAATTCTTGCAACACAGATACAATAAATTCCAACACAAAGCTCACCCAACCATATTCACAAATTCACCTGTAACAATGTCACACTTTAAGTACATGGAAAAAACTTACAATGAGTATATATATTCACTGTATACATCCAGCCAGTAACGATCCATAACTGCCTAGTAAATTTACTATCACATCTTTTTGTTTAATCAAGTCAAAAAAAAAAAAAAATACTCACACCCTCATTTGATACAAATGTTTTTATCGTAGTAATTGAGTAAATACGCTCAATGCTTGTATCTCCAAACATTGGAGATATGCACACTTTTCTAGAATTACACTTTGGCCAGAAGGCTTGTATATAAGAAAGTACATACTTTTGTATTATGCAGTGACCTAGTTTAGCAATAGGGAAATATGTTATGTAAAGGTCATCTTTCAATGTCAATAAAAGATATTTTACGTATTGATGATACAAAACATTGGAAGTTATGATGTTGAAAATTTTGATGTAATATGGTTTAATCCATTAGTTAAATTTCTCCTTCATCAAGGGTTTATGTCAATAATGATGTTACTGCTAGAGAGAGAGAGAGAGAGAGAGAGAGATTGAACATAAAGGAAATGGATTAGCTCAAATCAACTGCCAGAATCAAATAAGAAAGGTGGGGGAACAGACTCCCAACACTCAGCAGGCAGAGAGCCAGCAGCACGTGCAAGAGCATAAGCTACCTAGTTTGTTTGCTGATTGGCCAACAAAATTAGAACTACAATAAACTAAGTCCTTGGCCAGGACTTTACAATCTTGTATAATCATCCCAGTGTAGGAAGACAACTGGTACTCCCCTCGTAAAGAATTTACCAACGGAAGCACATCAAATTCCACACATAGATCCCTCAAACCCAGCCTCTTCACCCAACTCAAAGCTTCACAGCAACTTAAGGCCTCTGCTAGAAAAGGACCCAAACAAGACGAGATTAAGCCATTTATAGCACCAACCAGATCACCATCAGCATTCCTAATAACGCAACCATAACCAACACTGCCCTTATCAGCAAAAACCGCCGCTTCTATGTTACATTTGAGCTTCCCTTGCGGTGGTTTAATCCATTTCAAAACCTCTTCACAATTGCCTCTGTCCGGTACAATTCTATGGAAACGATTAGCTTCCAGCCACTGAGATAGAAACCCAAAGGAGTTACTAACCACCATAGCAGCAACTAGAGCCATCCCATTCCACACCGATCTGTTTCTATTGTTCCAAATCGACCACAAGATCAGAGTGGCGACCCTGACATCCTCCATATCAAAGCTACTGCAAATCGTGTTCCACCAAGACAAAAAATCTCCGGCACCTCTATTAGTGTCCCCCAAATTCGTTAATCTCCACACACGTGGCCTTGGGACAGGAGAACAACACATCTCTGAAACCTCCACATGTCGAGACACCAAGGCAGTCATCATAGGCAAACAGCTGGAACAAACTCTCCACAGAAAGTTCTGGATTTTAGCAGGGATCTGCAAAATCCAAAATTTCGACCAACTAACCACACCAGAATTGGTATTGTGAACCTGTTGCCTTGCTACTAAACATCTCATAGCCGCTCTTCAACGAGAAATCAACTTTCCTGTCCCCAACCCAGTACCACCCATTATTCTAACCGTTATAACTAAGAGGAATTTCGCAAATTAAATCTTTATCCCTGAAAACAAATCACACAAAATATCCATAGAAAGTTAAATATATTCATGTTTATAAAGACATGGCAAAGTAACTCATTTTCCATTAGAATAAACTTTTGGTTTATCTTTTGAAATATATCACCTTTTTTTTTTTTTTTAACTAAAATGATATATGGAATGAAATGTTTAGGGTAAATGTTTATCTCATTTAACTAAAAGATAGACCAAACATTCATGATTAAACTCATTTTTTGAAATATATCACCTTTTTTTAATAGATTATAATATCTTTAATTTGAAGGCCTATTTAGGTATAATATTATTTATTTTAATAATTTTTATGCAATCCAAAAGCATATTATTGTCCAATTGCAAGTAAAAGACCTATTATTTTAGAAAAAGGTGTATTTCTTTGCCATGTAATTATAGGACATAAAGCTTCTATAAATAAGTGAATTCTTAGCAAAATCATCAAAGCCATATTTTAAAATTTGAACGTTAAATAATCAAATATTTTATAATTAAGATGAAAATAATATTTCAATTTATGTATATACATATAGTTTGAAAGTCAATTTAGAGATTAGAATATTTGATCATATAATTCAGAAAATATATATTTTATAGGAAAATATATATATATATTGAAACATGCGCAGTTTTGGCATGAATTACAATTTTTTGGTTCTAAGTATTCTTTTTCTTTTATAATAACTTAATTTATATACTACAATTTGTTTCTTATATAGTATCTTTCTTATACAATATCCAGGAGAAAATAAATATCAACCTCTACCATGTCTACGTGTTTTAATTGTTAAACAACAGAACTAAGTTTTTATATTTGAAATATTCTTAAGATAATTCAAATCCAACGAAACTGCTATATCTTAAAGTCTTGGTCAGAATGATTTTGATAATTGGTGAAAACCTCATCATATTTCCTATCTAAAGTTGCAAGTTTCAAAAATCTAACATATTAAACTAAGTAAAATAACATTAATTTCAAATTTGTAGAAACTATGACAAATCACAATTAGAAAAAAATTAAAGAAATGAATGATTTCTCATATAATAAGAAAGTTGATTTTTTCCTTATTATTTTAAGCAATCAAGATAATTTTAGATTGATCTATGCATCAATCAATTTATATTTATAGTTATCCAATTAATTCAAATCGTAATTCTTATATTTTTCTTTAAATGTTGTAGACATATTCATTTTTTTTTATTTTGTTGTATGTTAATGATTGATCTTCACTATTTTTATGAGCAATATTGAGCAAGTCTTTACATTTCTTCACATATTTCTTTACATTTCTTCACATATTTTATTAATTAAAATAAATATTCTATAATTTACAGTGAATTGTTAAAAAAATAATAATAATTAGAAAAATAAATAGATTTCAAAAACTATAGTACAAGAAAACTTATTATTTTAGGAGACGACTAAAATCATCTCCTAAAGCTTGAAAAAATCATCCCTAATAGTTTAGGGGACGACTTTAATTGTCCCCAATTTGCGTCCATATAACTTTTATCCTCATAGATATAGGGGAAGATTAACTACGTTCCTATTTATAGAGACTATTGTTGTCCCTAAATTTGGGGACAGTTGTCCTAAAATCTTGGGGACTATTGTTGTCCCAAAATTTTGGAGACTACTGTCATCCCTAAAATCCCTAAAATATTGAGACTATGTGCCTCCGTAAGTTTTAGGAATAACTGTCATCCCTAAAATATTGGGACTATGTGCCTCCCTAAGTTTTAGGGAAAACTGTCATCCCAAATCTTTTCAGAAATGCTAGTTGTCCTATACATTTCAGGGACATCGTCCTTGAACTCTCAAGGATAATTTGGAAACAACTATTATCTCTTACTATTTTGGGCAACTAATTCTACCAACTAGATAGAAATACATAAAAAAAATAATTTAAAGAAAAATAATCAATATTAAATATAAAACACAAGATATTGTTAATGGACAATAAACTAATAGAAAAAATTTCATTACATTAATCAAATAAAATCAACAAATACATTGCATAATTTTATCATGCTATATATAAATTTTCTTTTCTAGTACATGAAAAATGTTACAATATAAAATGGTACTGTACAAAATATTATCTTTTGGTAAATGAGAAAACATCATAAGAAATAATTCAATTTCTTTAGACTCCATCATTGTCTCTATGAATAAAGTAAAAGCAATTGATTGTGTATCGAGTATCACTACCTTTTAAAAAAAATAAATAAATAAACACAAAAAAAAAAAAACTCAAATGAAAATAGCATTATTCAGTATACATGAAAATTATAAAGGCTGATCTGATGTTCCTGTTCAAATCTCATATGCCTTTCAAAGCATTCTTTCACTTGCAGAAAAAATTTATGCGGCTGTAAATTGATATCAACATGCAATTACTTTACCAAAGTAATAGTTGAAAAAGGTTTTAATAGTCCAATTGTTAATATTTGTTATTACCTTGGTCAATTGTAATTTTATGCTGTGAAGAGCTCATTTGTAATATCCCAATGCATCCTCCAGTTTATGCATTCAACATCAAATGCAAATGGAGATAAAGTAAAGGTTTCATCTGTGGATTCATATTATCTCAAGTAGCAACAAGCAGACAAGCTGTACTTTACGAACTAAAAAGAGCTTGCTTTGATATTAGAAACTACATACCTGAGTTCTTTTCCGAAAATGGAATGAAATATAAGCATATAGTAGCTAAGTACCAATCTCAGCCGCCCAAACAAGAGAATTCTCAATTTTCCAACAACTCCCCCCAATAAATAACTAACAAACAAAAACACAAGGAAAAATTAATTCAGAAAAACTTCATGAAATTAAATAATAAAATAGCCTTCTATGTTCCCAAAACAGTAAAATAGCTTAGGAGGAAGTATTTCTACAAAAACACTTCGTCAACAGATAAGGAGAACTATTGCATTCATTGAAAGTCTATTAGATGTTTTTTCTACAGCTAAAATCTCAAGTGAATCAGTAAATCATTCCAGTATGAACTTAACCATACCGTTCTGTCTATGCATTTCAGCAATTGTAATTGTACTGAGTAAATACGTGTACATATCCAAGCATTAAACAATTCAGGAGCTCCTGCGATCACAAAAGATATACCTGAATAATCGTGGAAAGAACTCTGTATGCTTTCTTTTCGACCAAATCCTCAGTACAAACCAATAAAAATAACAATCATAACATCTACGGTAATAACAACTATTTCTATACAGCAAATAAAAGTGCAGCCTCTACATGTAATAGAATCAAATCACCCAAAAATGGAGATGAAAAAACAAACCTGTAATGCAGGCTTTACTGCACTAAACAGAACACCAATCTCTTTTACCATCCAAGCCAGGAAAGAAAAAAAGAGACAAGTCAAATAGCTGGGCCCTGTAGTTAAAATCAAATGTAAGATGTGCATGGTGATTGATTCCATTGCATGAATTTAAACTGAATGACTTTTTTTTCTATCAGTTGGGTCATGAAGACTGACAGACTCGTATATACAGATAATATGCCTTGGTCATGAAGACTGACAGACTCATAACTTGATTTACCTCTCAAGTGATGGTAGCTTATCATTCAATGACTCATCAATCCGCATAGAATTAAACTTTACAAAACCATCAGTTTGTAGCCTTTTGCGTAACCTCCAAAAGCGTTCGCATTGTGTTTAAGAATATCCTGGTAATTACTTCTTTATCAGCTATTGAAGCAAAATCACTGATTGCAGACAGAAAAATGTTTTTAAAAGATTACACACATCATTAGGGGGGAAAAAACCCCCACCATCTGGTATATATAAATTACAGAAATAAGTTGTGTGGGGGGAATGAGAAAAAACACTTAATGCTTCCACAAGAGAATTCTCAATTTTCCATCTAAATTGGAGTGATAAAGCATGACAAAATAACTAAGGGCTGGTAACTGATTCTACTGAGATTGGAACTTGTAACAAAAAAATGCTCAAATTTATTTTCTCCAGTGATATCCACAATGCAACCTTCAGCACCCTTTTTATGCATATGATCACATCTGAGATCGTAATTGAATTACAGTATTAGTATGCGAAAATAGAATTCTTATCCACATTAAATTACATATCTAATTACCCAAACCAGTCATACAAATATCTGCACACAATCAATTCAATAACTAAAGTCCTTAAACCTTTCACAAGATATAACAAAAGAGGAAGAGACCCACCTGGCAGTCGTGAGTTTATGAGCTGCCTGGAGATATTTCAAATAATAATTACCAAGTCTTTTGAGCTCTGTGTGAACAAATTTATATAACCCACCAACAAAAACATAGAAAAGTTGATACTGTCTCCAACATATATGAATGCTAGTTGTGAGATACGGAATTAGACAAAGTAAAAATACAAAGAATAAAATCAGACAAGCTGCACTGGGACAACAGATGCTATCAACAAGTTAGTATAATCTTTTTTGAGTTTTTCATTGACATCAAGCAGCAATTAAGCCATTAAATTCACTCATTACCTAAGATCCTTTCCTCCGATTGTAGCAGCTTTCTTTTGTATAAGCAAAGCTACTTCCAACAATTATGTTGTATACAATCCAATATGAATGCAAAACATTCAAAAAACTCCCAATGAAAAAGGAAAACTTGATTTACATGCTCCAATGAAGACAATATCACAATCACTTTTTGTTAAAATCAAATAACTTGTCATAAGGCTTAGTTCTGAATCAACTGATTTTTATTTTTTAAATGCAAAGTTTTTTATCACAATACATAAAAATGAAAAGCCATAAGCAGAAAGCAACTTCTGCAATGCATGGAGAAAATCAAAGGAACAATGCCTAAACTTACAAGTTTGTTTTTGTTGGATTAATTGTCTAATTAAAGAAAATGTAAATAAGATGTTACCTAAAAAATTAATCTGGATGGTTAAAGCAGTAACCACACACCTAATCCTTATTAATCCAAGAATGAAAATCAATAAATAACCCAAAATGAAATTGAAAATTCAAAACCCTAACCTGGAACTTGATTCACGCATTAGTCAAATAATCCAATTTAATAACAAAATCCAAATGAAATCGAAGGTTTATTTAGGACCCTAACCTGACTTCCACTCTAAAAACAATTGCAATTTTTATGATCAACTCCACCGGATACCAGATTTTTCTTATGTCGATTGAAGCCCTTTCAGACTTCAAAACCCTAGCATTTATTAGCAGAAAAACATACAGTAGAAAGTAGAAAAACAAGCCTCTAAAACAAAATAAGGAAGAAATAGTGCTAATCAATTTAACAATCAATTCACAAATACCAAAGTTCAACTGACCAAGAAAATTATAAATGATAAAACAATTCTATCACTTCCTCCCCAGCCACCTTCAAAGTATGTGGTAAGGACAATAACAAAAGATGCATATGCAGAACGATTTACCAAAATGGTTGTTAGTGAAGTTAATAGAATAAGCAATCCCAAAGATTCAAACCAACTGAAGCCTTAAAGGCTCCAATATTTTGATTCTTTCAACAAACTTGCAAGTGGCAAATGATAAAACAGAATCTAAAACATAGAAATTGGTTTAGACACTGAAACCAACTCAATATCAGTAATCAACCAACAAACTAATAGTACAAACCATAAACTTTTAATCTAAATCTCACCTCCTGGAAAAATCTCAATCGAAGCGTATTTATCTTGGTATTCAAAGATTCAGCAGCCGCATTTCTCTCTGGTATTCAAAGGAGGTCCCTTCCTACTTCTTTCATTAACTACTTCTTCAGCTCTTAATAGATTTTGAGCTCTAGTGATATCATTTATTCGAAGGAATGGATATAATTTATCCATCATAAAATCAAAGTTGGTTCATTTACTAAAGATCATGATGCCTTAGCTTCCCTCGATCTCATGCTTCAAATGGAGAACGGAGATTATATCCATTACAGCTCAAAATATATTAAGAACTGAAGGAGTAGGTATTGAAATAAGTCGTCTGCACAGCATTATCTTACTAGATCGACATACATTGTTAAGCTCTGTGGTCGTAGGTGATGAATTGAGAGAAAAAATGGCGGCCAAAAAAACCAAAGAACATTGAGAGAGAAGATTGCAATTCAAGCAGATAAACGAGACTTAGGGTTGCAATCGAATGAACGGCACGATTTTTTATCTCTTACCCTTTGTTTGGGATGAATTAAAATAAGGAAAGAAGAGAAATGAAGATCGATTGTAATTTTTTATTATTTAAAAATAAAAGAAAATAATAGAGAAATAAAAATAATTTTTATTTTTTTATAAAATGAGAAGAAAATATGATGATTAAAAAATTATAATAAATTTATATTTTCTCCTTAATATTTTTATATCGAAGATATTTTTTATTTTTTATTTTCTCTTCAAAATAGAGATAAAATATGATTATTAAAAAAATTATGATAAATTTATATTTTTATTCTTAATATTTTTATATTGAAGAAGGAAAATAATTTTATTTTTTCTTTCTATTCAAATATGAAGAGAAAATAAATGAAGAAAAATAAATTTTATTTTATCTTCTTTATTCTTTATCCAAAATTAAGAAAAAAATAAATGAAAAAAATAAAAATTATTTTTTTTTATTTTTCTCTAAATATTTTTCCAAACATAGGGTTAATAAAAGCAAGAGGAAGGGTTCTGATCTCAGGAAACTAAAATTAATGGCTAAAATTATGTTTTTTTAGGGTTATGATCTTATGTTAGCAAGATATGCTGGGGTATTTTTTATTGATTTTTTTTGTAAGGCAGCAAATAACTCCAACCAACCCTTAGTATTATTTTACTTTTCGAGAAAGAGAATTATTATTATATTTAAATTTGTTGATTTAATTTTTAAATAAATTCGAACTTGGTTGGAATTTAAACAACTTAAAAAAAATGTTCAAATTTTAGCTTAATTATGTTTGTGATATTTTAATGAGTTTATAAATATTAAGATATTTAAATTTTAAATCGTATTTACTCTAGTTCATTAAAAAATTTAATAATTTTTTTTAACAAAAAGTTTAGAAATACAGTTGAAATAGAAGGTTCACATATTGTCAAAAATTGCATTAAAATGGTAGTATCTACTCTTTTAGTATTAATGGTGATTATAGAATTTGAAAGTACTTAGCATTGTTCATTACTTTTATTATTTATTGAATTATTTTCTTGTTGCAATCAGTCATTTGGATATTAATTTATTACAGTTAAAAAAAAGAAAATATAAACTTTATTTAATTATATGAGTTATGAAATTTTCTCATTACTTAAATAAAAACAGTAGAATTTTCATACTTATAAAAAAATTTTAAAATTAAATAATAAAATAACAAAAGTAATACACAATGCATCGAAATTTTTAAATTAAAAATAAATATTATAAAATTAACTTTAGAAATTAAGTGTCTAATACTTTTTTTTTTTGAGATATTTAACTTATGTTATCAAACTCCTTTAATTTTTTGTTAAGTTCTATCAAAGGTAGAAAGAATTATAAGATTATCAGTGCAAAAAAAAAAAAAAAAAACCCTCTATTATGGTATAATATTACATTAAATTAAAAAAATTGAAATTTTTAAAGAGACTTTTACAAAACATGCAAAATTTATATAAAATCATATAATGTTAAAACAAGTGAGAAAATACAGCTTAAACCTTCACATGGATAAAGTCTAAATGTACCATAATTAAACCTTAAAATCTTTCATCTATTTTTATTGGATGGTGAATAAGGAATATAATAATAGAAAATCATAATGATGAAGTATTCTAATCACTTGAATATTTTAAGTAGAATTTTCACACATATTAAATTGACTTCTTCAAAATAAAATGAGAAAATAAAAAATATTGTCAAATTCAGTTAAAAATTAAATATGTGAACAAAAAAAAGTTTCATATTTATTGAGGCTGGCCCAACAGTGACTCTTAAAGTAAATATTCTCTATATTCATTATTCCCTAAAATTATATCAGTAGCTTTGAAATTTCTAAAAAAATGTACTTAATAATGTTATATTTCATACATCAGTACAATTATGAAAGATGAAGAAGATAACAAGGTATGTTATTCTTATCAAATAAGGAAACTCCATCTTATTATAGCTAAACAGCTAATGAAACTAAAGAAAATAAACAAACAAGCTATGAAGGTTAAATGAAGAATATATGAAGAATCAAAATTACTCTCTAAAATCCTCCACGTATGTTTTCTCAAAATTGTTATGGAGAATGTAACATATAGTAAAAATTATGTTTTCTCAAAGATAATAGAATGTTCATTTGTCATCTACTCTCAAGATGTTACAAATATAGAACTTGAGACATTTGCAAGAGGATGCAAAAAGTAAGAAAACTGTTTTTTGAGATTAGTAGATAAAAACATTAGTCTAAATTTCAAATTCAAAACCTTCAAAATTTAGATCTCTAGTTACTGAATTTAAGGAAGAAACTCGTACTATTAGAGCATAAAAGAAGAAGGAAGAAGCAAAGACGAGCATAGATATTTTTAGGAACATCTCGTAGATAGAATGACTAAAAATATCATCATGATATCGATCACAATGTGATAAATAATAAATTACTTTTTTTTTTTTTTATAGTAACTATAAAAGATAAGAACACGTATCATCAATCTATAAAGCTAAAAGAGAAGAACTTATCCTATCTTATCTGTAAGATAAGGTCACCTTATTTATAAAAAAAATTTATAAATAATTATCATGGATCCAGATATAAACAGTTCTATTGTTTGTTTTGATTGTATCTTTAATAATTGTCTATTTAATTATTTTACTTTTAAGCTGCTGAACAATGCTAAGAACACCATCATATGTAAAACTTCTAAAAACAATTTTTCTTCAATTGAGTTAAGAGAGTTTAATAATATAAGAAAGTATTCATGTAAAAATAATTTAAAAAATTTAACAATATAGAAAGTTCATTATGCCAGTTCTCTTTAAGATTTTAACAATAATAAATATTTGTTTTTTATATAATTAATTTATAAAAATATAAGAATTTTTAGTTTTCTAGCGAAATATTTATATTATTTTTAAAATTTATTATGCTAATTTAATTATAATTCTTTATTTCTACTATTTTTATTTATTTGAAATATCTAATTATACAATATCCTTTTATAAAAAAATAACATACTATAAATAATAATGAATTTGAAATATTATCGGTATATTAATTTCTAATTTCTCAATGAATGAATTAATTAAAAAATATTAAAATTTTTTAATATTTATTATTATAATTAAATTTCATAATACATGAATTCGCCACTAATCAATATATAATAATTCTAATGTTAAATTTAATTTTAAATAAATAATTATCATTTGTCAATTAATTATTTATTTGAGATAAAAATTTGATATTTATCAAACTAACTACTTGACACATAAACGATTAAAATTTTCATATAAAACTAATAATTAACAATAATTAAAAATAAAATAAATAATTATTAAAAGAAACTATAAAAAATAGGTAACTGATTACAATGCTATAAAATAGTTTTTATACACTATATATTTTAAAAATAAATATTATTTATTTAATCACATATTTTGTATGAATATTTTATTTTATTAATATTTTTTAAAAAAATTTAAATAATTAATTAAGTTGTAGCTGAGAAAAATGTAGATTATCCACTATTTCTAAGTGAAATAATGTTTTCTTATTGATAGAAATTCAGTTGTTAGTGAATTTTCATACAAATCAAAGTTTAGTTGCATATATGTGATTTTATACATGACTTTCTTATAGGGTGGATGATTTTATTTTTTTTATCAATCTCTTAGAAACTTACTTCTAAGTTAACACTCCTTCCCAAAAAAAAAATCTATTTTAACCTTTAATAAATATGTGTGAGGTCTTATATAAATAGCCCAAATAGCCTAAACTATGACAGTTAATTAAATTCTAGTTTAGCTAGTCCAAATGATAAAAATTGTATTAAGTAAAATTTTATTTCAGGATGCACTTTTTCTTTCTTTTTTTTTTTTTTTTTTTTTTTGCATTCATTCCCTTCATACATGCATATTTTTAGAGCTTTTCATGCAACATAATTAATTTATTTTTATTCTCATCTTAAGTATTTATTAATTTTTAATTTTATTTAATACATAGTGCATTAATTTTTTTCATTACTTGAAATCTTTTATCTTCTGATTTCAATCGTGTTAAATTTTTTTAGCAAGATCATGATATTAATTGATTGATATGTAATGTTTTTTTTTTTTTTTAAAAAGTAGATTTGTAATGTTATTAACAATCAATTATATGTGTTTTGAGGAAAAAAAATTGCTCATGATGATGGACACCATGTTGTTAATAGACTTGTAACTGTAATTAGTTGAGTTGTAGCTCTTTCTCTCCCTCTTCATTTTCTTCAATTTTGATTCAAAAGTATAATGGTACATAAATTGTAGAAACTCATAAGCAAATGAAGAAAATGGGTTTTTTTTTTTTTTTGGGTAAAGACTTAGAAAGTGAAATCACAGCATATATTGTTGTAAAAAATGATTTGGTATTTCTAATAATCCTGATCTCTTTTTTTTTTTTTTTTGGCTGTTTTTCCCTACTAGTTAGTAGGGCATGTTTTTATTCCTGCCAATTTTCATCAAATTTCAAAGAATGGGAAATTCAACTTATTATCTCTCCCCACTTCTGCTAATGGGAATAGACAACAATGACAGAGCACCACACTTTTCATATTATGATAATTTTTGTCAATTTTAATACATTTTTAGGAAGAAATAGCTGTTTCGCTTGCAGTGTAATATCCTGTCGTTTATGTTTTGTTTTCGTAAGCAGTGATGTCATCAGTTTGCCTTTTTTTTTTTTTTTACTTTATAGTTAGTCATATGGTCATAATAATAATAATAATAGGAAAAATGCATTTTGAGTACTTACGTTATTGAGTATATATATTTTGATTTTATACATATTCAATACTTAATTTATATTTTGCTCATATTAAAAAAATATTATGATAAAATAAGTTAAATTAATAAAAAATATTTAATAACTTAAAATTACAAAATAAAAATGTTATATTGTATTTGAAAAAAACAATTCTACTATTGGTAGATAGACTTTATTTTTTCTCTTGAGCTAAAAAAGAGATTTAAATTAAATTTTATTAAAAAGATATAAAAATATATTTTTTATATTTTTCAATATTTAACACATTTAAAAAAATTAATTATCAGAATATATTTTTTTAAGCAATAAAAAACTAAAATATATTAAAGAAAAATGGCTTTTTCGGTTTTGATCAATGTCTTTAAAATCGAATTGAACCTTTATTGACATAATCAATTTTCAAAATACATTTTTAATTCAAATGAAAAATAATAAAGAATAAAGGATATAATCGATTTTCAAAATACGTTTTTAATTCAAATGAAAAACAATAAAAAATAAAGGAGGAAGTTGGTGCTGCTGCTTGATATGTAAAAACAAAAAAAAAAAAAATCAAATAGTCATGAGTGAAAAAATTAATTTAAAGGGGTGTAAAATTTGAGCTCAATATTAAAAATGAAAAGATTAATAAAATCTCATGTTTTATTTTTTGAATAAAATTTCTAACATATGACATAACATTCTTTTGTTACACACCAAATAGTTTGTCATAAAATATCCACATAACTGCCAAAAAA
>CATIWR010016818.1:0-20857 GCA_949677035.1 Omphalea diandra | reverse complement strand
AATACAGTATTGAGCTATTAAATTAATATGAAATGATAATCATGCCTTCTTATAAAAAGACAAACCCAAGCAGATGTAACGAACAATAAACATTATTTCTTTATTTCCAAATCTATCATTTTTTAATATTTCAAAATTTTGGTTTTTTTAAAAAATTTATGGCATTACATTGATTCGATTGAGTAAATAGCAGCTTTAGGTTCTAATAAAACAAAAGGGAGAAAGAAGTGATTATTGTACAATAAAGTCCCAAAAGTGCAACATAAAAGTGCTGCAGTTATGGAGAATAAGAATATGCTTCATCTCTATTAAAAAGGAAAAGTGTTTGTTGAAAAAAAAAAAAAACCCGACGTAGACAATCTTTATTACAGAATGCATGCAAATTTTAGGATTAGCGTGTTATTTTTGTTGACGAATATTTCAAGATATTTGCTAGGAATAAAGTACATATTAGCTTTCATGCTTTGCCTCGAGTGATACATAAGCACTTTATGTTGAATTATGGTGGCTCATTTGATATCCCACATCGGAGAAATAACAAAGGAAAGAAAGTTCTTTTTGTTATAAATAGAGTCATATCCCACATCAGAAATAGACTAAAAGGGTGGGAGTTTGTTTTGTTATAAATAGAGCCTTAATTCCTTTAGTTTAATAATCCCAAAAATTGTCTACTCATCTCTTAGACAATTTTCAATATTTCTCCCTCTTTTGTAATATTTCACTTTGTAGTCCTTTTCTTAGTGAAATATAATTTTGGTAGTGTCCGAGGATGTAGGCATAATTGACCGAACCTCATTAAGTTTTGATGTTCTTATTTTGTCTTTATTTTCAATAGCTATTTTGTAGGGTATAATTGTAGTGATATATTGTGCTGTTAAATTACTATTAGGGTGATTCTGTCTAAGGAGATTGGGTTTTAAGTGGGACCACTTATGACCCCTCCAATCTTTCCTGGGAATCAACTATAGTGTGGTTTTACAGTACAATCTTTCACTCTCTATTCACCTATAAATTTATTAGGTGAATTTGGTGAGTGAAATATTACCATTATTCCACGACAGTTTCTATCCTCATTGTGGAGAAAGTCTCATTTCATGCTTAGTTACTATTTCATATCAAATCCTAGTTTTATATTTAAAAATTTAGATACAAAAAATTTAATAGAATCAATTTTATTTTAAATAATTCTTTTATTTAAGTCTATTTAAAAAATTAATTCTTTTTTTCAAAAAATAATTTCATAAATAATCAAATTAAATTAAAATTCATAAATTTTTTAAAAAATTCATTCCAATTAAAAAAATCAAATAAAATCTCTTTTTTTAAAAATTAGAAAAAAGCACTTTAATAATCTAACACTTTAAATTAAAAGTACAATTATTTTAAATAAACAAAATTATTTACATCTGTTATTCAAATAAAATAATTCTATTAATAAAATTATTTTCTTTTTCCTACACGAAACCTAATAATTCAATTGAACATAAGTTCAGTCGAACGGCTTTTCCCGATTCTTTAAGGTCTGGCATCCATTGACCAAACCCAATAGAGCTTATAGTTTACCTGTACGAACAAAGAATATACCAGGGCAATGCTTTTACGTCGATGATATTCGCATTCATTTTACAAAGAAAGCTAGATCTGAAATTTCTTATAGGCAGAGAAGTACAGACGCCTATGATATTTCATTTCTTGCAAGCAGAAAAAGAAAATGCAAGCCTACTGTAGTATAAAGTCCACGTGTGGAATTTCTAATATCCAATTGACAAAATCTTAAATAGCAATAATAGTGAATGTAAAATCTCAGCTGCACTAGAAGTCACAAAAGATAGAATTGATCCCCAATCTGACAAGCAAGTGTTACAATTTATTCACTATTAGATTCATTCCCGGAGTCTATGTTCATTGGCTGTGGGTTCTTGTAGCCACTGACTTCTTCTTCATAACGCCTTTTATCTGCTCGAGCCCTTGCTTCGTATGGTTGTTTCTCCTCCGCTGCATGTGAACACAAAAAAAAAAAATAAAAAAAATAATAATAATAAATAAATTAGAAAAAATACAGTACAGGGAACACATGTCAGTAACAAGATATAATTAACAAATCAAATGGAGAAAATGTAACCTGACAATTGCTTCCACCTATCTCCAAGAACTTTTCCAACCTCCGTGAATGAAATGCCAGGATGACTTTTCTTCACGTTCTGCATCATCACAAGATCAGGAGAATATTCAAGTAGAACAAAATAATATTTTTCAATTTGATCCCAATAAGGGTATTAAGCTCACCTCCCTTTCCATTTGTGAAAAGAACATGAAACCAGACATTGCCTTCTTTGGTGCGTTTGGATCCTTCTTTTTTTTCTGTTTTTTCTTCTTGGAGGCATCCTCATTTCCATCTTTGGATCTCTTCTTAGGTGCTACCTTGGATGATGAGGGCTCCTTTGTAGATTCCTTTTTCACAGGCTTCTGAAAGTGCAGGACAAGCATCAGATTACCATCCAACAAATATTTTTCAATAGTACAAAGAGAAATTGATATATAATGGCTTGCCTTTTTCTCGTCTCCACTATCACTAGCATCAGAATCGTCCTCTCCAGAATCATCAGTAGGAGAACCTCCATCATCCTTGTCAGCAACAAAATCCTCATCCTGCATATATGTTTTAGATTCATCCTTGCAGCATTAAGACCATTAACCTTTCACAAGCTAGGAAATGCAAATGCAACCATAGAAGGTGTTGTAGAAAAAAAAAAAAAAAAGGTTTGAGCAAAGGTGGACACAGGAACATACTTTAGGAGAGGAGCCAGAATTGAGAATCAATAACATCAAAAATTTTTTTATAAAATTTTTAAAATATGCTGAGAATTAAATAATCTTGCTTAAAAGTGAGGTTTATTTTATATAAAAGTCAACATGATAAAAAAAATTAAATCATATTTATATAAATAACTCCTAAATTTGATAAAAATCCACAATCAGGTTCATATACATTTAATTATGTATATGATTGTTTAACTACCTAAAATAAACTAAATATGCAAAAAAAAAGGCCTATGTAAAAGAAAAAAAAAAAACCACTGCTCAAAAAAGCTTAACCAACAAAAATAATTACTACTATAAATAGGAATATATATATATATATATGGGCCAAAAAATATTGGGGGGATTCTGTACAAATAAAATGAACCCCACTGACTAAAATTCAGTGGATCTAATGGAAGATGCATCCCATGATTCAAATATTACTAGAAGGTAAAACCTTCACCTCTTCATCACTTTCATCACCAGCTTCATTCTTAATGCGCTCAAGATGCGGGTCAACAGCATCATCATCTTCATTCTGGAGAACAGCAGCCACACCATTTGTGGTTTGCACATCACCGAGGTTCATAATTTTCAAACCCTTCCCACTATATGGACAAATGAAAGATAAAGCTATAAAATAATGAAAGCACGACTATGATATGCACAGAGATGAGACAGCCACAGACCTGATGAAGTCAAAAAGATTGTGGTACTCATTTCTCTGGATGTTCCGAAAAAGATGTTCTTGTTCTGTTTTGAGTCTTATAAGAAGATCAAAGTAATGCATATTTGAGCCACCAGCAGCATGCCTCTCAAATTCAACATAATCAATCTTTTATGCGAACAAAAAGGAAAACATCAGGCAGGAATCAAACCCCAAAAAAAAAATATATTGCACGTTTTATTAAATTTAAAGCACCTAATCAGTATTCACAGATTAAAGAAGAAGAAAAAAGAAAAAAAAAAGCACCTCTTCATGAAGAATAAGGGTTGGAGGTTTAGGTAAGAAGAAGAAGCTTTTCTCAAGTGGATACAGAAGGCCATCTTCTGCTTTCAATGATGATTTCACAGCATAACCATCTTGACAACTTCGGAATTTTCCTGGTTTAGTTACTTTAGCACCAGATAAGCCACGTAATATTGTAGTGAACACATCATGAATTAGTCCCTGTTTGATGAACATTTGATCATGGAAAGGTATTTCAATTTTGAGAACTATTTTGCATGAAATACCCCAAACGAAATTTAATACAAATGTGTTTGTACTTGTCTTAACATATCATAGGTACAGCCATTTTACCTTGTAAGATGTTTCTAACTTGTCTTTGTATTTTGTGCTCAAAAGCTCTTCATTTATTGACAAAGAGCTCTGGATGACATTGTCGGTATCAAACTATACCAAACAGAAGAAATCAGTGTGTTAAATAATAACGATATAAAAACCAAATCCAACACAACAAATGATACCTGTAAAACAATGTGGGGATACAAAGTTTGCCCCTTGCGAATAGGCGGATCAAGGGTAACAACAACAAAAGTATGTGGCTGATTTGACTGTATTAAAAAACAGGAGATCATGAGAATTTTCTTTCAGAAAAGTGTCCAAGAACAGGATGGCAAATGACTGAAAGATGATCGAATAATTACAAATTGAACCAGAAAGATAGAGAATAGACAGATGTGATTGAAAATAGTACAGTTTCACACCCAAAATAAAACAATTGCCACTAAAGATGGGGAAAAACCTTCGGAAGCAAAAAGAGGCGGACAACGCTGCTATACTGAATTTTGAAATCATTGGCCTGTCCTTGTAGCCGTAAGAAAGATAGATGAAGTTCGACATTGTAACGACCCCTACATGATGAAAACACCTTCAATTCATAAATAAATTTAAAAAGTAACACCAAAGAATCAGAATAAATGCAACAATATTGAAAGAACATGGTTTTCTCATGGTTGACTTCAAAGTAGACATCAAAGGAAGTGAACTGTGTGCATAAATCTCAATTTTACCTAGGTGTCAGGATAGCAACACCATCAAATGTAACAACAGCTTCTTCACCTCCAGCACCAACATCTGCCATTAACATAATTTTGTCTCGAAGAACCTTGTGAAAAGTTAGGGCAATAATAAGCGGAAAGAGAACACGTGTATGTTTGCTCGTCATTAACACTTGTATTGACAAAATATTCATTCATAAAGAAGAGCATTCAATAAGACATGATTTACTTACCTGAGCAGGAGGACGATTTTCATCACCAACAAATTGGTTGTTGTTACCGGGCACATGGAAACTTATCTCCATCAATGAATCTTTCTGTAACGAGAAAACCAGGTTGCTTAGGATAACCTCAATCTAAATGAGAAAAATAAAATGGATAAATTATTTCCCACTTGTCACATACTACAATCTCATAGTAAGGAATTGTTTGATAATCATATAAACATTTAAAATTAAAATATTCAATACTTATTTTTTCAAAAATTGTTTCATAACGATTTTCTTTAAGTTCTTAATATTTTAATTATGTTTGATAACATTTTTCATTAAACACTTAATTTCAAAAAAACACTTAATTTGATAAGTAGAAAAATTTTTATTTAATGGATTAAATAGAAAAAAGTTCATTATTTTGATATATTTCATTAATATACCTCTCACCATAATCATCACTATTCATTATCATAATCTTTCTTATTTATAAGGATATAATTAAGTTTTAAATATTTAAAAATCAAATTATATGATAATTTATTGTACAATGTATAATTATCTTATCTTAAATTTATCTCGTGGATTTGACTTTCTTTTTAAATTTAGTATTTATTCAATTATCATTGAACTCTTAAAATTTTCAGTACTAAAATTATTCAATCCTTAAATTTTTAGTACTGAAATTATTCGATATTTAATTTTTCAACATTTAATTTTCAGTTTTACCAAACACCACCTATGTTAATAAAAGATTTAGTATAGGAGACCCACGTAGAGGTAAACCTATTCCATAGACTAAGCATAAAAGAAACAGACCTCATTAGCTCCAGTTGTATCATCAACATGAAACTCCAAGATCACATCATTTTTCCCTTGTAGCTGTGTTTGTGACACATCTGCTAAAGATACCTCAAATGCTTGCTTTGTACCAACCAAAAAGGTAAGCATGTTTCCTGGGAACACCCATACAAGTTATCAAGACAACACTACAGAACTTCTCCACAGGAAGAATTGCACAAATTAAAGAAGCTGACAAACCATCATACAGAACAAAGGTTATATAATAAACAAAAAGGGCACGAGAAAATTTGACTAGATGATCCGAAGAGCCTTATAGGGAACAGAATCTACCAACCATTTAAATCAATCTCTCCCCAATTACGGCCACTGACTGAAAGCTGTTTCTCTTCTGGTGTTATATCACAATTGCTTTGGAAAAAATTGTTCAAGTTTGCAATGTCCTACAAGGCCAGGATAAGAAAAGAAATTAGCATTGGGAACTTATGAACTCCGCAAGGTTTGATAGCAGAAAAACCAAAATGAATTGCATAGAATAAATGAAGATGGCACCAGATGACAATTAGGCCTATGAGACGATAAAGACAACCATTATATTGATCATGGAAAAGATCTATGGTGGTGCTCTAGAGAATACAGTAAGCCTAGCAGCAAGAAGTAGATTATCACCAGCTTTCAAAAAAAAATTTAAAAAAAAGAAGAAGAAAAAGAAGCCATTACATGCAAGCATTTCCATACAAATAGAAGGTACATCAAGAAACATGGAAACTGTTAATTTCTTTGTAAATATCAAGCCTCATACTTAACGATATAAAATAACAACATAGTGAGAGGGAGGGGGAGGAGAGGAAGGATGGAGCATGAGGATGAAACCTGATCTCGGAATCCAGTAAATTTGTAGTACAACCCATCTTTGATGCGAACACCGAGTTGATTTGTCCTGGGTACCTTCATCCATGCCAATCCCACAATATCAGCTTTATCAACTTCTACAGCTTTACCACCTCCCTGTTTCTTCCATAGAATTCCCCCTGAATGTATCTTCAGCTGCCCCGGGTTCTGCATTTCATAATTTGACCAAATAAATCACAATTCTGAGATTCCAGTTTTCAGAATCTGTGAGGGATATCTACTAGCTAATTGCCAATTTTTTTTTTTTTTTTTTAAAATAAGAGCAGAAATCAAATTGAAAATATTCATCAAATTCAATAGATTAAGTTTAGCATGAAGCAAGAAAAACAGACAAAGTAGCTGCATTCAGAAATTCCAAGTTTCCACGCCATGCTCCATTGTTTACGAGAATAACAAGAAGCCAAACTTCAAGACCAGCAACAAAACAGTTAAATTTAGGAAGGAAATACAGAAATACAGAAAAGACAGATGAATAAAGAAAGAAGACATCAATCACATGGTTCCGAGATGCTACTACTATTGCAGCATTCCATCAACAACTAAGAATATTAACAATAAAACTGAAATCAAATGATGCTTTAAAAAAACGGAAAACCCAACAACTTTAGGCATGCTTCTTTTTCCTCACTCCCCAGAAATGATAGCTATAAAAAATTACTTTCAAGTTAATAAACAACATCAGATTCCATAAAATAGGGTCTGAAATAATGAAATTGAAGCGATATAATACCAAAAAAAAAAAAAAAAAAAACCAAAACCAAAAATACCTTAACTTTTCTTTTATCGTTTTCATTCCTTTAATCATTTTACAAAAGAAACACAATTCATGCTTCACAACGTACAATCATAACAAATTAAACCACAACTGCCAATTATTGATACCTTATCCTACAAACACTAAGCAACCTGAATATCCACCCCACCCCCCCCCCCCCCCCCAAAAAAAAAAAAAAAAAGTTCCACACAAATTGCAAAACAAGAACCCAATTAGGGTTTCAGAAAGGACAATCATAAGACATCAATCACAAGTCACCAATGAGTCATCCATTCTCCTACTAATACTCAGCAAATAATCCAAACCATAAACCCCAAATATACCTAATAAAAAGAATAAATCTAGGGTTTCGGAATAGGAATTCCCAAGGCACAAGCCTAATGTTCAACTCAATCATCTCTTGCGCCTTCTAATTCCTAGCAAACAAAACAACGAAAGCTACAAATACAACAATCGAACAAATAAAAATCGGTTTTTGATGGAGATAGTTAAACAACAAAAAAATGGAACTCATATCGAACAAAAAAAAATCATGCTTTGGTTAGTATAGAAACAACAACAAGGAGAGAGGATGAAAAAACGATTAGAGAGACAAAGAGCGAGAGAGAGAGAGAGATTACAGTGCCACCGCGGCCGCCGAGAGAGATATTGTTGAAGAGGTGACCATCAGTCATGTCTTCTGCGAGATGGAGCAAGCGAGAGCGGTAAAAAGCTCAGAGAGTACGGGAAAAAATAAAGATAAAGAAATGAGGAAGGGAAATGCTTTTATGTAGTAGTTGAGAGGTGCGCAGTGCGCACCATTTTATAATGGCGCGAAATAGGCAGGCGAGTTGACGGTGCGTTTTCATGAAAATACTACATTAACAAATAATAATAATAATAATAATATAGACGCAACACGGAGAGAGGGGCCAATGTTGATGCTGCATGGCATGAGGGGTCCAGAGACTGTGGATTGAGAGCAATTATGTGTAATAAGAAAAGTTTTTGGGCGACTGTTTTTACTTTTTGAAAGTCTCATATTTCCTCAATTCTTTGTGGTGAATTTATAGCTATTAGAAAAGGTTTTCGTGTATCAGTTGAATATAGATTTAGTAAACTAGTAACGACACTAACTGTTGCAAGTTGTTATGTTGTTGAATGATTCTAGCCCTTTCTTTTCTAAATACCGTCTTATCACTACTGATATTGTTTGGTTGATATCTTTATTTGAGTATGTTAGTTTTGTTTTTACTAGAAGAGTTTGTAATAGTGTTGTCCACTCTTTAAATAGGTTTAGGGTTATTTGTCTTGAATATGAATTTCCTTTGTGAAGTTAGCATCTTTATTGATAGATTTGTCTTAATTTGTATTGACTTACTCCTTAGTGTTTTTGGTGAATACTCTTTTTTCCTTTCAAAGTTTAATGTTTTGTGTTTTTCTTAACAAATTTTTAATGAGACTCATTGCTAAAACCCTTAGTTTAATAATGAAATTTCTCTTAAAATAAATAATAATAATAATAATAAATTGATAGTGTTATACTCATAGTTTCATATCACTTTAAGTCATTTTTAATTTTTTTTATAAATTTAATACAAAATTTATTTATTTTTGTTTCACTTTTTATAATTTTATTTTTCATTTTTTTATATTTACTTTGATCATTTTTATATTTTATATTTTATGTTTTTGTATTTTTATTCACTTTTTATATTTTTGAGGTCAATTTTTTTTGTAGTGTTTTTATATATTCCACTTTATGTGCTTGTAAAATAAATTTGGAACGATCTAAGTAGATCTCTAATAGTAATAATAGGCCCATTAGATCATATTGAACTAAATTTTTTAAATATATCATATTACAATTATATTATTGACTTCTTATAGCATTTTAGTTCACTTTTAGAATTTATATTAATAAATTTTATATCTATTTCTAAAAAAATAAAAAAGCACAACCTTTCACTATAGCTAGGGGTGTGTACCAAATAAATAAAGTCAGAAACTTGAAAAGTTATTTTTATTTTAAAGTCGTTGAGTTCTCAAAATTTAAGAATCAATTTCATCTCATATATTATTGTTTCTCTTTTTATCTTGTAACAAATTTACGAAATAAAATGCTATGGAACAAGAGATAAATAGGATAAATAGAATAATACAAGACGATTTTGGGTCGATAATTTTTAAAATTTCTAAGTATAAATATTATATTCATGTCTTTATTTATTTGCAATCCCACATAAAATATATGTTGCATAAATGATTTACAATCTCACATTAACATATGCATTATATAAATTATCATTTAGATATATACATTTAATAAGTACGACGATAATATTTGCATCATTGCATTTGGGGTACTTGAATATGGATATGATGTTTCAAAGTTGCATAACAAATTGTCATATATGGTGTGTGTGTGTGTGTGTGTGTGTGTATGTCTTGGAACTTATTAAAAGTGTATAAAGCATATGGGAATTAGTAGGAAAATACAGGTGATAATGGAAAAAAGAAAATGGACTAAAAGAGAAAAATTAAACTTTCAACCAAGAAGAGAAAGCCACCATGATTTTGTCTTATTAGAATGAGAATAAAAATTGAAATTCTCTTGTTTTAGAAGCAAAAAATAAAGAAAAAAGAAGATGAATACAATAAAGGAGAGAGCAAAGAAAGAAAGAAAGAAGAAGAAGAAGAAGAATAAGAAGAAATAAGTTGGAAGAAATTGTTAAGGTTTTCTAATTTTGGCAAATGTAAGTGATTTCATCTTTGTTCTCATATAAAATTTCTCCTCCATATCATATTAAACATGCATAATTAATAAGAACTATAAAGTAAATTATAGTAAAAACTCATGTATGAAAAGTTGTGGAAAGCATAGGAGAAAGAAGAGCTAAATTCTATGGGTTCTATTTTCAAGATAGATTTTTATACCCATGATTTCATAATATTAGAAGAAGAATTAAGTTAAGTGCAAAACATGAAAGTCATAAATTAATGCCTCATCTAAATATATATAAAATAGTTTTCTTGAATATATTGTGTGTGAAGAAATATGGATTCTTCATTAGGACTGATTCTAAACTTGCTGATACCTGTTCAATTTGAGATTGTTTATATATTTTCATAACCTTATAGGCTAAATTAGATAAAGTATAAAATATAAAAGTTATAGAGTTATACCCCATAAATTTATGTAAAACAGTTTTGCAAAATATATTGTGGGTGAAGAGATATTGCTTTATTATTATTATTGATCCTTAACTTATTGAAATCTATTATTCTAAGATGTTCATTTATTGTGATGATACTATAGACTAATCAAACAAAGTGTAAAATATGAAAATTATTACTTTATATATTGTATAGATGCTAGTAAGACCTTGGATATGTACATTTTAAGACATAGCCAAGATTGTAAGACCTGATTAGACTGTCTTCTTATATGAACATGGTAGCATTCAAAAATTCACCATATTTTTATAGGACTATATTAGCCTAAACTTTGACTAATTTGTAGCCTTGTTTGTCTAGTTTAATTAGAAAAAAGAATCAAGTCATTTAGATAAACATAGTCAAAGTTATTGTATTAAGAGTGTAGCAAGGTCAAGATACTATACAAAAATAATAAGCATAAATACTTGACTCATTTTGATGGAACAAGGCCATAGTTGTACATCAAGTATGCAAACTCATTTTAAAACATTTATAATCATATATGTATTACATATTAGGACCTCTACACATTGAGGAAGCCCAAAAGAGAAGTTGAAACTTGTCATGAAAGTTTATTACATCAAGTTGAGTAAAAGCTATAATTGGATTTCATTATGTATATATGTGATTTTAGTTTATAATTGGATTCTATTGTGTATATATGCAATTAAATTATGATATTTTACATGTGAATACAGGTCAAATGACATATAATCTTGATGATTACTTGTTACACCATTGTGAATGAATACTTGCATATGGAACTAAAAGGATATTATGACCAACTTGTAAAACACTTTCAAATCACCTGACAAAGAGATAGATATATCCTATTCTGGAAAATATTATTGATGAAATGAATCACATATTATATGTTAGCTACCAAAAGCAAATGTCACTTGATTCACATGAATTTCCAAGAACAATATTTGCCTTGCAAGTTCATGACAAAATCAACTAATCTATTGCATTTGCACTTACATAAGTCAATTTTTGTACTTGTAATGTATCTTAATAATAATTTATCATTGATTGTACCATTAGAATTTGATTATTATTTTATTCACTTAGTTGCAACTCATCAAATCATAATTATTTTTTTAAATAGTGAAGCATAAAGTGTGGACAATTTAGAGGATAAACAGTTGCACATAAACATATGGAGCACAAGTCATTGGCTAAATTCCCATTCTCTCTTTCCTTGTGTCATGTAAATATACCTAGATAGGAATCTGTTTGTGGTTACCTATATTAAATGTTTATACTTAATATATATGTACATTAAATAACAAATTGATAAGCTTTTTGGGTTGCGTATGAATGATAAGTTCACTTTTATTCATATGAATATTTCTATATGAATGTCATGCTCAATAAATGTAAATGCGTTTTAAAATTTTTAGTGTCAAAATAGGAATAGGTTTCATAAAAATACACATATGAACATAATGATTATTATTATTATTATTATTATGCATTATTATATAACATAGTCTTATATGTCTATAGGGCAATAGCAAAGGATAGTCACGATAGAAACCATGATTCACCAAGAAGAGAGAGGCTAATCGATTTGCATTCCATACAAGTATTATACTAACCATCAAGAGATCAACAAAGTTAGATCTCTTACGTATTCTCATACATAATGCATACCTCATGGGTAAGCATAACATAGAACTTGTGAACAAACAATGCATGATCTAAAAAATCATAGAGAAAAAAGTATGACCATTTGAGAAAATAGGGTGCAATTGACTCAGGGGCACCATAGATCTGGTAATGGAAAAGACATGGATAAAAAGGATATAAACAATTTTGAATTTGATGAAATGTACACCATAAGTAAAATTTGATTATGCATTTTCATTATTATATGGAGGTGCATATGATTGGTGAAAACCATTCTAGGGAGTGATGCCTAGCCTTTAATGCTTACATGGGATGATTTTCTTCATGAGTTCAACAATAATTACATGCTAGAAATATAAAAAGATGATAAAAAAAAGGAGAATTTTCGAATCTAATATGGGGAGATGATTATAGTTGAGTATGAGATAAAGTTAATAAATTATCTCATTATATCTTTTATGGTAGCCATTGACAAAGGCCAATGTCAAAAGTTAAAAAAGGGATTGAGATATAAGATTAGAAGCAAGATCACAACTGCAAATCTTGATAGTTATACTGAGCTAAAAGCTACTGCAATCAGGGTGAAAAAATTAGAAAAAGAAAAGATAAAGCAATGAGCAAAAAGAAGGCCTATTGAGTTTATGGGAGTTTTTAGCAGAAAGAAAAATAAATGTAAAGATTATATGTGTTGGCCCTAGTGCACTAAGAAGGGGGGGTTGAATTGATAGCAAATTTGAAGTTTTGATTTTAGGGAAAACTCACAAATATGAAAGATTTAGAGAAAGAGAAGGAGAAGAATGAACACAAAATTTTATAGTAGTTTGGGTATTAACCAATTCGACATCCACTCCTCAATCCACCAATTGGGTTTTTCACTCAATCACTAGTATTTTACAAGCTCACACTCAACTTAGTGTTTAGACTCACACCAAACCTTACAAGTGTTTTACCCAAGGCACACACTCAATCTAGTGTTTTAAACTCACACCAAACCTTACAAGTATTTTCCTAAGGCTCACACTTAATCTATACAAGAGTTTTACAACTCGACTAACTCTCAAACCTAAACAAGAGTTTTCTATTCAAAGGCTCACTCTTATAACCTACACAAGGTGTTTAAAGCTCACACCAAACTATGTACAAAGAAATAAAGAATTAAAGTAGAGAATTAACTTTGCAAGAGTTTTGGCGCCACCAATAGTTCTTCTCTTGCATTTACATCAGTTTGGTGAAGTATTTATAGCCTACAACTACCAAAGAGATGATACTCTAAAACTATCAACAAATCTCCAACATGTGCTAGGCAAATTTTACATTAACTGTTTGTCAGATAGAAGTCGCAGTCGCTACTAACATATCGTGGTCGCGAATTTTCAATTTGCACTAAGGAGCCATAAATTGTAGTAAGAACCTCGTCTTGTGTCTAATGGCTAGTTCACGTGTCAGCTGTCTATTCGTTGTCCAGGAAAATATAGTTGTTGTGTTTTAACTACTATTAAAAGTCACAGTTGAGAGATCACTATGTCTTGGGCATGATTAAGATGATGAATTCCTCTGTAATTCAACTAAGTCTCCTTTAGCTAAGTCGCGGCCTGCGAATTCCTCTGGCCTAGCTTTATTCATTCTTATAGCAGTGTCACGGTCGCGACTTAGGGGATACCAAACACCAAGATCAAAAGAATGTCTTAACTTAGGTTTGAACAACCTAGTCTAACAATCTCATCCTTTTTTATTTTGAGAATCTATATTGAATATGCAAAGGATAAAGAAATCAATTATGCATGCTCCTAAGAGAATGATTGTGAAGTGATTCAAATCATAAGTATGAAATTGCTCCCCTCAATCCATACTCCCTTTTAGTCATAATAAGACCTTTGCCAATTTTATCTCCTCTTTTTATATGTTTCCTTTTTGTATATTCAGTCAACTCTTTCTCCCTCTTTGTTAAGATAAAAAATAGAGGAATAGAGGGAATAAGAGAGAGAATAGAGAATATGAGAGGGAATGACCACAAACTTGTCAATTATACAAACTCAAATTTGAATAGCAAACATAAGTAATTTTGAACAATTGATCACAATAAGTCACATAAGAAGATAAATGGATTAAACATAAATGTAAAATAATTCAAACATTTAAAAGATGCTTGAACACATGAAGTAGGGCTAAAAATTTAAGAATTTTCATATGGCCTTAGTATAGAGCATATGATTATGATTAAAATGTAGAAAACCTCAAATGCAAAATGAATTGATTCAACTCATTATACAATCAATCAAATCAAATTAAATCAAACATGTCAACACGTAGATATATCAAGTAATAAAACTCCCCCTAAAAGTATGCATAAATATATTAAGTTAAAAATATAAGGAATAAGGGATACATTACAAGTTTAGTATCAATGCCTTGATACCAAATAACCATTAGAAACTTTATCCCTTCTTCATTAGCAATCTCCATTCACCTTCAGATTTTCCATGATGAGAATTTGGTGAAGGAGTTCTCATCCTACAATATCAAACACTTTGTTTTGGTACCTAAACATACTTGGGTCCTTAAGGGTTAGTCTTGGAAGGGTCCTCCAATTTGAGGTGTGCCTTCTTAATATGGAAAAATACATTGATATGCTCATATCTCATGGAATAATGACATTGGAGCTTAGACTTGTGAGTCTTTCTCTTATGCACAACCATAGTATAAGTAAAAGGTCTTCTCATACTTTAGTTATGAGAGTGTATGCAAGTGCATGAGTGATTAGGAGTATAATAGAATTTTTTGTGTTTGTATGTTTGAGAATGCTTCTTTTTATAAATGTAAGCATAATTTGCTCTTTGAGCCTTGGCTCTTGAGCCTTTGGGGCTCTTTCCTTTACCCTTAGGCGTAGGAGCCTTAATGCTAGGAGCACTTCTCTTCCCCATGACCTCAATACTTGAAGTTTGAGGTGTTGTTGCTCTAACGAATGTAGTGAGTAAAGATATAGATGAACATGTTTCATTGAAGCCTAAACCATGCCTAACTAAAAGAGGTCTTTATGATACAATAAGTGTATCCAAAGCTTCCTTTCCCTTATAAAACTTAGAAATAAAATTTTCAAGCTCAATGACTTCATCATTTAATGTGTCATTTTCCTTTCTCAAAGAGGTTAGGGATGAAGATGACTTGGATAGACTCTCTAAGGACTTTTTGAGTTCTTCATTAGAAGTCCTCAACTCACTTATAAGATTGTTCAAGGATTCAAATTCATCCTCTAACTTAGAACATTTTTTCTTATAAGTTTTCATTTATGACTTATGTTTGTCACATTTCAAAGTGAGATCTTCTAAAAGCTCTTCATCTATATCATCAAATGCATCATAATTGTCATAAGAGTATTGAGAAGTACTTACCTCTTTGGAGGAGTCCTCTTAAGCCATGAAACAAAAGTTTGCTACTTCATCTCCATCTTCATCTTCATCACTTAAATCATCATCCCAAGTAGCCTTAAAGGTCTTCTTCTTTTCCTTGTGATGATAGAAAGATGACTTTCTTTGGATTTTTCTTTCTCTTCTCCTTTTTATTAACTCCTTGGTCCTTCTTGATATTTTGGCAAGCTCTTTGACTTCTTTACCACTTTCATTTGAGTCACTTGAGCTTGAATAATCTTCTTAAGCTTTGAAGGCCAGAGCTTTCTTCTCCTCTTTGTGTCTTTATCCTCTTAGCTTCTTCATCTCTTCATCTTTCTTGAGAGCCATCTCATGAGTGAGAAGCTTACCAATAAGGGTATTGGTTGGCACTTTCCCAATCTTTGGATTAGACTCTTGAATGCTGCATACTCTTGCACTAAATTTATCTAATGGAAGAGATTTAAGAATTTTAGTATTTACCTTATAGTTGGTAAGAATTCTTCCAAACTTTTTCAAGCTTGTGACAATAGATAGGAGCCTATTTGTCATTCGGTGATACTTTCATGGACTTTCATAATGAAGAACTCCCACTTTGTCACATACATCTCCAACCTGCATGATTTCACAAGTGTTGTGTCCTTATGATAGTTTTCTAGTGTTTTCCATATTGCATGTGTAGTATGGAAATGTTGGACTCTTCCAGTTTCTTCTTTTGACATAGAGTTAGAAGAATAACCATTATCCTCTTATTCTTCCCATATGCCTTCCTTTATGCTTCATTTCATTCTTCTCTTGCAATTGCCACCTCTACTCCTTCAACCATCTTTGTTGGAGGCTTTCACTCTTCAAGTATATAATCTAATAAGTTAATGAGATCACTATCAAGATGAATATCCATTTTATGCTTCTAAAGAGCATAATCATTACCATCAAAGTGAGGATTAAGATGAGAGTGGACTCTTTTTGTGCCATTGATCTTTTCTCGCATAATTAAGACTTGAATTAAGACTTAGCTCTGATACCAATTGTTGGGCCTAGTGCACAAGAAGAAGAAGGGTTGAATTGGTGGCAAATTTGAAGTTTTGATTTTAGAGGAAGCTCATAAATATGAAAGATTAAAGAAAGAGAAGGAGAAGAATGAACACAAAATTTTTATAGTGGTTAGGGTATTAACCAACCCTACATCCACTCCCCAATTCACCAATTAGGTGTTTCACTCAATAACTAGTGTTTTACAAGCTCACACTCAACTTAGTGTTTTAGGCTCATACCAAACCTTACAAGTGTTTTCCCAAGGTTCACACTCAACCTATACAAGAGTTTTACAATTAGGCTAACTCTCAAACCTAAACAAGAATTTTCTATTTAAGGGCTCACTCTCAAACCCTACAGAAGGTGTTTAAAGCTCACACAAAACTACGTGCAAAGAAATACAAAATTAAAGTAGAGAATTAACTTTGCAAGAGTTTTGGCACTACCAATAGTTCTTATCTTGCATTTTACATCAGTTTGGTGGAGTATTTAATAGCCCACATCTACCAAAGAGATGTTACTATAAAACTATCAATAAATCTCCAAGATGTACTAGGTAGATTTTACATTAACTGCTTGCCAGGCGAAAGTCGCGGTCGCTACTACTATTTCATGGTCGCGAATTTCCAATTTGCATTGAGGAGCCGAAAATTTTGGCAAGAACCCCATCTTATGTCTAACAGTTAGTCCACGTGTCAGCTGTTCATTGGTTGTCTAGGAAAATATAGTCGTTGTGTTCTAACCATTATTAAAAGTCGTGGTCGTGAGATCATTGTGTCTTGGCGCGACTGAGACTGTGAAATCCTCTATAATTCAACTAAGGCTCCTTTAACTGAGTCGCGACTGTGAATTCGCCTGTGAATTCCTCTGGCCTTGCTTCATCCATTCTTATAGCAGTGTCGTGGTCGCGACTTAGGGGATACCGATTGTGAATTTGGATGTTTTTCTAAAAGATGTAGATTTTGACTTCTATTGAAGATAACTCTTATAAAGTGTAAAAACAACACTTAAAATTAATATTAGAACCTTTCAATCTATATTATCAAGATCAAAAAAATCTTTTGACTTAGGTTTGAACAACCTAGTCCAACAATATGCCATCCTAGTTGAAAACCAAGGATGATTACTTTAGCTATAGAGGTAGAGGGTTTAGAGTTTCATCTTATATAGGTAAAGGTCAAAGCCAAGTTATGGAACAATAACCCTTATATGTACATTGTAAGAGGCAGTATATAGGTAAATGTAGAAAGCTACCTAATAGGTGTTACTTTTATGGATCTTTTTATCATATGCTTAAAGATTATCTTAAAATGTCTAAAGTGATAAAGGGAAGTAGAAACAAAGCTGCAATAGAATCCATTGTTAAAATTCTAAATGTAAGTGAAATTGGAGTCTTAATTGGTAGAGGCAAAGATAGAGGTAGAATAGCTACAGTTAGTTTGGGTACGAGCAGATAAAAAGGTAACAGTTCTAAATCTCAAACATGGGCCAAAGTATTTACCATGACTAGGTAAGAAGCCAACATTTGCTCTAAAAGTTATCACTAGTAAAATTTTTATCCATGATTTATTAGCTTATGTATCAATTGATCCTATCTTCACATATTCATTCATTCCATTGAATATGACACCCTAATTATGTAGTAGGCATAAGCCTCTAGGTTTTAATCTAAATGTTAGTACTACTTTGAGAGTTGTGATTATTGTGGATAAGGTGGTTGTGATGGTTTGATTCACATTGATGACATTAAATTGAATGTTTATTTAGTGTTATTGCCACTCCGTGAGTTTGATATGATATTGCATATAGACCAGTTGATTAAGTAACATACAATAGTGAATTGTTTTACTAAAGAGGTTGTTTTGAAATATCTAAATCGAACAAAGGTTGTGTTTTAAGGGGTAAGACAAATTGTATATGTATGCCTAGTTTCTACTTTTAGGGCTTTTCGAATGATTAAATGGGGTTATGAATCCTATCTAGCACATGTAATAAACATAAGGTTTAAAGATGAATTACTTGAGGACATTTTAGTGGTTAGTGAGTTTTTAGATGTATATTCAGTTGACTTATCCGATTTGCCACCTAATAGAGAGATAAAATTCTCAACTAAGTTAATTCTAGGGATAACACTAATATCCATTCCACCATATAAGATGATTCTAGCTGAGCTAAGAGAATTGAAAACTTAATTGCAAGAACTAATTAATAAGGTATTCATTAGATCTAGTGTGTCACTTTAGGGTGCTTTAATATTATCTGTTAAAAAGAAAGATGGGAGAAAAAGGTTGTGTATTGACTATAGGCAGTTGAATTGAGTCACCATGGAGAATAAATATCTTTTGCCAAGAATTAATGATTTTTTATTAGTTAAAGGAACATAAGTGTTTTTTTTTTTTTAAATGAACTTGAAATCAGGCTATTATTAGCTCAAAATTTCAAACTTAAATGTCTTAAAGGCTACTTTTCGGATCAAGTATGAGCATTATGAATTTTAGATGATACCATTTGGTTTAACTAATGCACCAACAACATTTATGGCTTTTATAAACAAAGAGTTTCAGCCCTACCTAGATAAATCTATAATTATGTTCATTGATGACATATTGGTGTATTCAGGAAGAAAAAAGGAGCATGAACAAACATTTAAGAACTGTATTACAAATTTTAAGAGAAAAGTAATTTTTACTAGATTAAGCAAGTGTGAGTTTTGGATCTAACATATGGTATTTTCGGGACATGTAGTTTCTGGACTGAGCATAGAGATGGATATAAAGAAAATTGAAGCAATAGTAAAATGGGAAACACTAAAGAATGTTATGGAAGATTAACATTTCTTAAGACTAGTTGAGCATTATCATTAATTTGTTTCATTTATAACTGCTCCTTTGACCAAGTTACTTCAAAAAAAAAAAATACAACATTTTGTGATTTAAAGCATGTCAAAAGAGTTTTGATAAATTAAAAAGTAGTTTGACATTTGCTCCAGTATTATCAATTCCTATAGGTAATGGAGAATTTGTAGTTTATAGTAATGCCTCTCATCAAGATTTAGGATGTGTTTTAGTGCATGTGCATCTAGAAAATTAAAAACTTGCAAATTATCTTATCCAGTACATGACTTAGAACTTGATGTTATTGTGTTTGATATGAAGGAGGCAATATTTATATATTTTTTAGATAGTTATAGATCACATGAGTTTGAAGTATTTATTGTGCTAAAAAGAACTAAACATGAAATAAATATGGTGGTTAGAATTGTTGAAAGATTATAATTGCACCATTGAGTATCACGTAGAGAAGACAAATGCGGTAGCAGATGCTTTGACTAGAAAATCAAAAAGCAGTGTAGGTCATTTATAGGTATTTTCACTATCTTATTTAGTTGAGCTACGAGCTACAAATGTGGAACTAAAAATGTAAAAGAATGGGATATTTATTGTTACTTTGATAGTGAGACCAATGTTGCATGAACAAATTAAAGAAAGATAGGCAAGGATCCAAAGTTAAGGATTTGAAGTTATAAAAAATGATTAAAAGGTAAAACATAAGAAGAAACATAAAATTTGATATTTAAAAAGATGTATTGATATTGAGATCTCGTATTTGTGCGCCTAATGTTGATAACTTGCATAGAGAAATCCTAGAAGAAGCATATAATGCTCCATAAGTCATGCTTCCATAAATGACGAAAAAGAATAATATCATACAATCTCATTTCTTGTGGCCTAGAATGAAGAAAGATGTGGCAACCTGTGTTGGCCCTAGGCACCAAGAAGGGGGGTTGAATTGGTGTATAAAAATTAAAACAAGAAGATAAGAAAGAAAATGAGTAGAAAGGAGATACAAGATTTATAGTGGTTCGAGTATAATCGACCCTACGTCCACTCCCCAATTCCCAGCAATTGTGTGTTCCACTATCTTCTAATAGTGTTTTCAAGCTCACACCAAACTTTTACACTTGTGTTTTGAAGGCTCACACAATAACCTTTACACTTGTGTTTTTGAGGCTCACACAATAACCTCTCTTAGTGTTTTTACAGGCTCACACTACAACCTTTACAAATGGTGTTTATGCTCACACCAAACAATCACCTAAAGAA